>JASVEL010010652.1:0-37693 GCA_032618575.1 Nicotiana noctiflora | reverse complement strand
CGGACATGTCATTGAGGAATGATGCATCAAGATGGACCAAAAGAAGATTCAAGCCATCATAGACTGGCCGCCGCCAAAGGATGTTTGCGCCTTGAGGGCGTTCCTTGGACTATGCAACTTCTACCGGCGGTTTGTGAAGAACTACTCCCTTATTGCTGTGCCATTGACAGAACTCCTCAAGAAGGTCACACCTTGGGATTGGGACCAAGGAGAGCGGAAGCTTTCAAAGAAAACGCGGCTATGTCTAGTAGTCCCGTCTTGGCTCTCCCTGATTTGGCCAAGCCGTTCGAGGTACAAACGTATGAATCCGACTACGCTCTTGGTAGGGTCCTGATGCAAGAAGGGCACCTCGTAGCATACGAGAGTCGGAAGCTGAAGGATGCAGAGCGGCATTATGCCGCCCATGAGAAAGAATTATTGTATGTTTGCCATTGCTTACGCTTTTGGAGGCACTATCTGCTGGGAACCCCGTTCGTGGCCAAGACAGACAACACAGCGGTCAGCCATTTCATGACCCAGCCAAAGCTGAATGGTCGACAGACTAGGTGGCAAGAATTCCTAGCTGAATTCCACTTCAACCTGGAGTACCGCCGTGGGAAGACCAATCATGTTGATGATGCACTTAGTCGGAGAGCTGACCTAGCATCTGTGTGCCTACTCGCCACCCTAAGGGGGACCGAAGTAGCCACCTCCATCAAGGACCAGATATAGTATCTACTCACAAAGGATCCCAGTGCTCAGTATATGGTTGATTTTGTAGGGCAGGGCAACACTCCACAGTTCTATGTAGAAGATGGTTTTCTGAAAGTCAAAGGAAACCGACTTTATGTTCCGAAAGGAGGAGATCTGCGGAGGACTCTTCTTGCGGAATGTATTGATACTTTGTGGGCTGGCCATCCCTGTGAAGAACGCACCATGGCGCTACTTGGTCGTGCCTGTTATTGACCTCAAATGGCTGATGATGTCGCTCAGTATGTGAAGACTTGTCTAGTATGCCAGAAGGACAAGTCAGACCGCTTGGCACAAGCTGGACTCTTGGAACCACTAGATGCCCCAAAGAGACATTGGGAAAGTGTTTCTCTAGATTTCATCACCGGATTGCCCAAGGTCGGAGATCTCACAACTATCTTGGTTGTGGTAGACTGGTTTTCCAAGTATGCCACCTTTATTGCAGCCCCACAATATATATCAACGGAAGATACAACTCGACTCTTCTTCTCTCATGTCGTCAAATATTGTGGTCTGCCCAAAGACATTGTTAGTGTGGCGACTCACGCTTCACCAGCAACTTTTGGACCAACTTTTTAAGTGTCTTGGGTCAAAATTGAGTCACAGCTCAAGTTTTCATCCGAAATCTGATGGCCAGACGGAGCGGTTCAATGGTATGTTGGAGGAATATCTCCGTCACTTTGTAACCGAATTGCAGAAGAATTGGGTGAAGCTTCTAGATGATACTCAATTGTGTTTCAATTCACAAAAGAGCTCTAGTACAAACAAAAGCACTTTTGAAATTGTTAGCGGACAACAACCGCTACTCCCACACACTGTGAATGCACCAAACACGGCTAAGTCTCCTCGAGCTACTAGCTTCTCAAAAGAGTGGAAGCGGAATGTGGAGATAGCGCGGAGCTTTCTTGTCAAAGCTCAAAAGTGTATGAAGAGGCATGCTGATTAGAATCATCGCTTTATTGAATATCAAGTAGGAGACAAAGTGACAGTCAAAATCCCAAAACGGTACTTATTTGCTGGAGTACATGACCCTCGCCTATTGCAAAAATATATTGGACCCTTGTCCATTGAGAGGCGCATTGGGAAAGTTGCATACCGGGTGGATACCCCAGCTTGGTGAAAAATTCATCGTGTCTTCCATGTCAGTCTACTGAAACCTTTTCGAGAAGACGCGGAGGATCCTTCAAGGAGCCAGGTTACAATATCCAGTATTCGGGGTCCCAATTCAATTAGAAAAAGGTGTGTTGAAGCTATCCTTGATAATAGAGTGATTCATGCTTCAAGGAAAGATCACCAAGAATTCTTGGTGAAATGACTTGGGAGAGGGGAACAAACCTCAAAGCCTACAAGATCCTCATTGAAGATTATTTTTCAAGTAAGGCGTCGAGGACACGACCAACTCAGGTGGGATAGAATGTCATGGGTAGCTTTCCAGCAATGGCCCATGACCCCTTGGGCGCGCCTCGTGGCGTCCTAGCAAGCCACCCAACGCCTAGCGCCACGGACGACCTCGTGGACTTGGACGCGCCAAATGAAAAGCGCGCAGGTGCCTATGTCATCCCACCGATATCCCTCGCCAGCACCTAGCCGCAGGCAGATTCCAACAACATCGCACGTGCAGACAACGTCGCGCGCGCAGACCTTGATGCTGACAAAGGACTTGTTCCTGCTTTGTAGAAAACTAAGTCTTTTCCATTGTAAATATAGAGTAGTTTTACTTCATGCACTAACATTATGATTCTCCAGCTTTTCCAAGTCTAGTTGTGTAGCTTTGGTTTATTTTTTTTTAAGTATTATTAAGGGGATCAAGCAATCAAACTTTCTAGCAAGCAAGCAATTCTCTGTACTGATGTCTCTCCCTCCCGACACCGCCTAGCTTTTCTGTAATAGCTTTCTTTAATGCAATCAAGCTTTCTTTCATTATCAATTCTCATTTCTGTTCTCTTAATTGCTTTTGACATTGGTTTTCCCATGCGGCACTAACAATCTAGTCTAGCGCACGAAGGGGACCTCAGTTGGCGGACAACAACTGCATTGACATCAGTTGTTTAGCCTTACGTTGCCCTTCCAACAAATCTCAGGAAGACGCCGTGTAACAGTATACATCACAGGAATATCGCTTCTCTCAATATTTTGCACGTAACATAACCCAATTTGCTTACAGCTGCCTAGCCAAACAAACACTTAAAAATTTCTAAGAATGATCAATAAGGTTCAAGTGTTGCTGATTCGATAAAAGATTGTAAAAGAATTACCATTACTTGGATTCTGAAAGGCAGCGCGAGATGTGCTCGGAGTAGCCAAGGGATATTCAGGCAGGCATCAAGGCAACTGGTGGTGGAACGAGGCTGTCCAAGGAAAAGTGGAGCCAAAGAAGGCGACGTTTGCTCAGTTTACAGAGAGCTCGAGCGAGGAGGAAAGGAGAGTGAACATGGATCGCTATAAGGAGGCAAGGAGGGAGGCGAAGCTGGCGGTCAAAGAAGCAAAAAATGCAGCGTTTGGTCGCATGTTCGAGGAATTAGGGGAGAAAGAAGGGGACAGGAAGTTGTTTAGGTTGGCTAAAGTGAGGGAGAAGAATACGCGTGACCTGGACCGAGTTAGGTGTATCAAAGACGATGATGGTAGAGTTCTGACGGGGGAGGACCAGGTCAAGCAGAGGTGACAAGCATACTTTCGGTCCTGCTCGGCTAGGAAGGGGATCAAGACATAGAGTTAGGGGAGCTCAGGTACTCAGAGCGCCTAGGGATCTGGGGTTCTGCAGGCGTATTAGGGTGAAGGAGGTCGTAGGGGCTTTGCGTAGGATGAGTAGGGGTCGAATGAACGAACCAGATGAAATCCCGGTGGAGTTTTGGAAATTCATGGGTGTGAGCACGTGATTTTTGCCCTACATGAGAATTACTCCCAAAAATTCAAAATAAAAGGAGTTTTTGTGTTGTTTGCAATGTTTGTGGATCATATGTTATTTTTCTCTTATTATTCACGTTTGTGTGTCCATGTATTTTGTTTAAATATATAAAAATACAAAAAAATATTGCATTTGTACATAAGATTCAAGTTCACAATTAAGAGTAATTAAGTTTGTTTTACGACAACGAGAAAAAAAAAATCACAAAAAAAATATGCACGTTACATTTTTTAGCATTTAATGTCTTAATTGTGCGATTTTGTTGATAATTATCATTATAAGTTAATTAGTAGGTTAATCTAGTTTTGTAATTTAATTTAGGATTTTTAAAATTTTAGTTTTGGTAAAGAAATATGAAAGAAAACCGGAATTGGGCCAAATTCACCCAAACCCAATCAAATACACTTAAAACCGCCCCAGTCCAGCCCAAAATTAACCCGGCCCACTTCATCACAGACCAACCGGTCTCGTGACCCATCCAAACGGCGCCGTCTCTCTTAAATGAGAGATCCAAGCCATTGATCTGTGTTTGATCGGATGGATCACATTAATCCCCCCATCTCATATATAAACTTAATCTTTACCCAGCCCCCCACCCGATCTAGACACCCCCCCCTCTTCACCATCGTCTCTCTCAGAGACGATATCATTACGAGAAAACCCTAGCCGCCGCCGGACTCCCCATTCGCCTGAAACCCGGCGGCAACAACGTCGCCGGCCGCCATTTTAACACCCTAGGGCCACTCAACCGTCCTAAGTCCGAATCCACCCTCCATTAACTTCGAATCAACCTGGAGATTCTCGAATCTTCATCTGAAGATTCGAGTCGAACTCAAACCATGCCAAACCGCTCCAAACTCACCCCGAACACTCCTCACACCTCCCTCACACCCCTACTAACCCTGGCTTAGTTCGAATCTTACCAGAAATGTCAAAGCCCTAAATCCGCGCCTCAAGAACCCTAGAACCCAAAATTAGGGATTGCGTCGAGTCAATGGTGTTTGAAGGCAATAGACCTTAATTGGAGTGTTTTTCATTTGAAAAACACTTCAATTAAAGTCTGTTTACTTCAAAAGAGTGCAAACTCGAAGTCTTTTGAGCCGAGTCCGTCCAATTTCTTGAGGTATCCCATTTCTCATTCTCTTCCTTTTGTTTTGTTGTTGTGTTCATTATATTAATTTAGTTGTTCGTTTCTATCTGTTTGGTGTTTGATTTTAATCTTTCCTGCTTCTACACCGTAAGACCTTTTATTTGGTCATTCTTGTTTTGCTTATATGTCGGAGTAGATTGCGATATAGAAACACGAATTGGCTGTAAACGATACTGTCAAGTAGTGAATTCTGCATTTTTTCATGTTTCGTTTGCTTGAGCACTTCGAATCGCTAAGTCGATGATTGATTGTTGTTCCTTATGTGAATTATACGAATGTTGTTGATTAGTCTCGTAGGTCTGTTTATTGGAGTTTTGTGGCAGAACTTGACACTGTAAATCACATTGTGAATCACTGTTTGGATCGAGATTTTTCTTTCTTTTGAACTGTTGATTAACTAAGTGATGAATTGAATTGGTTGTTGTTAGTTAAGGATTGAAGGGTGTAACTAATGAAGTGTAGTGCATATTAGGACTGTAATTGGATCAGAATCTGGGGTTTGTTAATTAGAGATTAACAGAATTGGCATTTATTAGGATTTAAAACTACCTTGCCCATGAGTTAAGTTAGTGGAACCTGCTGTTACAGCAGGACACTTAGCCATGTCTGGACAAAAGCCATTGTTTAAATAATAGGACCATACTTAGACATATGATAGTAATAAAAATAGGAGGATGGGCTCTGTCAGAAGGGGATGGGTTCTGCAATAGAAGTATGGGCAGGGAGATTCCCTGATGGTGGAGAGTAACTTTTAAGGCTTTGTCGTAACTATAAGAGAAGGGGATTATTGTTCTGAGGAGGGGGGATTTTTGAAACAGAGAAAACAGAAGGGGAAGAAAAAGAGTCTGGGAGTTTAAACAGAGACACACACAGAGAGATATAGAGGGAGATACACTGAAAAGACTCAAGAAACATAGAAAACAGAATAAGGGTTCATTTGAGGAATAGAGAGCTGTGACATTAAGTTGAAGTTTAGCCCTTAGAAGTTGAAAACGGATTCAACACCTGAGAGTATAAGTTGAACATGATGTTCCATTGAACTCTTATTCACTTTCAAGTTCAATTGGGTACCTGAGTTTGGTTATCACTGTTGGGGTGTTACAAGTTGAAAAATCATCGCATATATATATTGTTTGAAATCCTTATTTGTTGGTGTTGGTGTGACTGTTTGCTTCTGCTATAATTGGTCCTGGGCTATCGACTGTTTGAACCACGTTTGATCTTTGCTGTTGCATTACTGTTGGCACTGCTGTTGCTGATTTTCTCCTCCTATTACCATTTCAGGTACACATTGTATCTCCAAGCTTGGTTTATGAAATAGAAGCTGCTTTTGTTTTCTATCTATTCTGTTAAGTTTACATTTCTTCCTGGATTGTTGTTGTACTGTTGTTCTTAAGCTGTACATAGATGTTTTGGACTGGTTCAGATTTTAGTTGGGTAATTGAATATTTGGTATTGTCAAAAACAGCAAGTCAATGTGCTTGAGGATTGAAATACTGTTAAAAATATAAGTTGTTTGGAGTCTGTTTCACGTTTTAAAATGATGGATATAACTAAAACGTGTGGCAGTGATTAGATTGAGTGCTTATTTATAGAATTGATAGAATAGGTAAACGCGTGTATAAACAGCAATTAGGGGCTCGTGTGTATTAATCGATATTGCTGAAAATTGTCTGTAAACCGTGAGGAAAAGTAGCAATTTTATCCAGATGTTTGCTGTTAAAGTTCAACTCAAATAAGTGGATTTGGAAGCAATTGTCTTTGAAAAATAGATAAGTTTGAATGCCATCTCTACCATGTATTGTTCTTTTCATAATTTTTGTCTTTAGTAAAGCATAATTGGTTCCTAGATTAGGTAGTAGTCATTTGTGAGAGTTTTGTCTAGAAAGGCACACGGTAGAGTAGTCTGGTGCCTGTGTTTGGGCTTTAAACTCAGATTTTATTCTCCTTCGTATTGGGCTCAGCTATGCGGTGATCGTTATATACATCATTCTTAAATTAGAGTTAAAACCGTTAAAAGAGCCCCGAATCGTAAATTTATTCATTACAATACATGTAGGACTAGGTATTAATTTAACATTAGGGACAAAAACAAAAGTAGACCACATAGTTCGCCCTAAGATTGGTCTTTAATAAAAGAGAGATGAGCCTCGCCGCACTAAACACACATTTGCGGGGCCCTCGAATAATTGTCATGAAAACTTAGACTTGGAAGGACCGTTTAGTGAATTTCACGGTCCTTTTCCCAAAGTAAATAGACGATAGACTCCTTAGGCACGACGTGAAATAAAATTACTTTCCTGAATACGGGTGTGCATTTATGTGACCCAAATCTTACTCTCGGCGAAATTGAAATACATTAGAGTCGCAGGCGTACTGGTTACGGTGCGGCTCGAAATGTGTTTTCGTAACGTCGCAATTCTTCTAAAAATAAGAGCGGAGCATTAAAAGCACATAGTTAAAATATATAAAAGAATCGGATAGAAACAAAAATTGCAATTGAGCGACCGTGCTAAAACCACGGAATCCGGGAGTGCCTAACACCTTCTCCCGGGTTAACGGAATTCCTTATCCAGGTTTCTAGTTTCGCAGACTGTATTACAGAGTCATAAATTTCCTCGGTTCGGGATTAAACCGGTGACTTGGGACACCATTATTTTCTCAAGTGGCGACTCTGAATAAATTAAATTGATCCCGTCTCGATTGTCCTTTAATTGGAAAAAACTCCCTCGCGCCCTCGCGGGTAAGCGTAAAAAAGAGGTGTGACAGCTCTGGCGACTCTGCTGGGGACAAAACCTCGAACTTCGGTTCGGGGTCTAAGAACTCGAGCTCATTTAAATTGTTATTTTTGTCTATATCTGATCTTATTACATGTTTAATTAATGTGCTACATGTCTACCGCTTTGATATTAGTTGTACTGTATATACAAACTGCTATATATTTACCGCTTTGATATTGCGTGAACTGTATATAAAACTGTGCCGAAAACCCGTCTCTTCTTACCCCCGGGGATGTGCTTACTGGTTGAGACTCCCCTTTCTGTTAGTGTCAATACCAAAAATAAGAAAAGAGGCAGGATAAGTTACAAAGCCGGACGATCCCGCGGGTCCCCGGTACGTAGCTCCCTCCTCAAATCCGAGTCGTCCGCTCGGGTACGCGGTCTAGTATCATTGAAAAGCATCAGGATATTGAGCCTAGATTCAGGACGTTTATTTGCATCATCTCTGACTTAGGGGACTCAACACGGGGGTTGGGTCCGTCTAGGACAGGTAACCTGAAAGGAAAGACCATCTTGCCATATCATATTTGTTGTGAGCATTTATTTAGGCTAACATGCTGACCGGGTTCCTTTAAATACCGAAGAAAAGAAAAACACGAAAGGAAATAGTATGGGGAAGTAAATATCTTTCAGAAAAATACAAAAAAATACGTTTCACCAACAAGTCCACGAATTTAGTTTGCCAATAAAAGACGGCAGAAGATTGACTTTGCCGAAAAATGGGTTTTTGACAAAATGTGTTTTTTGACAGTCAGTAAAGGAAAGATAGTTGTTTTGACGGACCGAACTACGCGAGTTTGATTCTCACCGAGTGTGAGATACGTAGGCAACATCTAAACGGGTCCAACTCCCATATATTTCAAAATAAGTTTTAATGGCGGAATGCCAAGACATTTAATTTTGCCTTAACGACCACTCTTTTTTACCAGTCAATTCCTGGGGCCCGTTTCGTTTTTCAGAAAAGATAGTTTTGGGACAAATAAAAATTTCGTTTTCATCTAAGAATTACCTTAAATAAATGTGCAGAATGAGCACGAGTCAGAATACAACCGAAGCTATCATAAACAAGGTCCCCTTAAGTTTGCATAGGTGGTGGAGCGACTTGGGCGAGCAAGGACAAGATGCCGTTAAGTTGTACTTGGGAGATCTAGTGGGGCTGCTGAATATTCCCCCGAGAGGAGACATCATACGAGCTTTGATCTCATTCTGGGATCCGGCACACAATGTGTTCCACTTTTCAGATTTTGAACTCACACCAACACTGGAAGAATTAGCCGGATATGTCGGAAGACCAAAAGTCCCTATGAGGGAACAATACCTTATTGCACCAAGGGTAGTGACGGTACATCGGTTTTTGGATACGGTAAAAATCCGCAGAACTGTACACAACCCAGACTTATCAGAAGGGTTCTGCACTTTGGCATTTCTGTATGACAAATATGGTCACTATGGGGGCTTCAACAAATACGAAAGCAAGATCTGCAGCGGAGACAATCGGTTAAAATGGGAGGAGCATAGACGCATCGCCTTCATGATAGCTTTCCTAGGTTCATTGATATTTCCTAGAAAGGATGGGAATATCAACATACATGTGGCAGGGGTCGTCAGTACTTTGATGAAACAAAACAACAGTACTTTGGCCCCCATGATAATATCAGACATCTCTCGTGCACTCACTATCTGCAAAGCTGGAGGGACTTTCTTTGAAGCTTGCAATGTATTGCTCCAAATGTGGATGATCGATCACTTATGTCGTCATCCGCAATTTATGAGGTATAGTTCACCGAAGAAAACTTGTATAGAAGAATTTCCTGCAAGGGTCGAGGGACATGAGTTGCCGGAGGGGATCGGCGGATGGATACGACTTTTGCGTTCGACTACAGCCAGCGAGATAGAATGGACGTTTGGTTGGCTACCCGTGGAAGAAGTCATATATGCATCGGCCGCAGAATCATATTTATTGCTAATGGGCCTCAACAGCATCCAACCCTACGCACCAGGTCGAGTATTGAGACAATTGGGACGATGCCAAATAATCCCAAAAGAAGAAGACCTCAGCCCACATGTAGTTGAAATTGGACCAGGAGGACAGTTCCCTGAAGCATTGGTCCGAAAGATTTGGAGTGAGTGTCAGACATTAAAAATAGACACTCGGGTGCGAGATCGAGCCCGGGGCGAAGTATCGTCGGAATATCCCGCATGGTATAGTAGAGATCTGGAGCATCAAAGGCCCGCAAAAAGGCCTCACCTCAGGGAGTTTGCTGGAGCGTCACGAGAACAATGGGACTGGTTGGCCAGAGAAGAAGCCTATAGAACAAAGATCAGCAGGATAGAGCAACAGGTCCAAGATCTCCAATTTGAAAAGGATAGGCAAGCTGCCGCCGACGAAGGCTACAAAAGAAGTTGGCACAAGAAAATGACTTCTTGAAAGCTCAAATCCGGCAAATGAAAAGGGATGCCGACAGACAGTTGAGGAACCGATCGGACGAATAGTTGATAAAGGGTTTGGAAAATCAAGTCACCAATATCCAAAAAGAATTGGAAGAGTCGAAGGCCCAAACAGTGAGGATCCGAGCTAGCTGGAGAAAGGAGGCACATCAACATGCACTTCACCTACAACGGGTGGAAGAGGATTACACCGATATCGTCACCAGTTTAAGGGAAGCAAATGTTGTCCTCAGAGAACGGGTTTTCAAGCAAGCCCAGGATGCCAGAGCGGACCTCGACCGTTGCCACAATCTGATGGCTCGACTGCAAGAACAAATAGACAGGCTCTTAGACCAAGTCACCAACAACGCTCAACGATTGGGGGCGAAAAACCAGCAGATAGAGCGGCTACTCGGAGAAAGGGACATGATCAAGGACCGAATCGGGGAAATCGGGCACTACGTCACCATGAAGTGCCTAGCTTGTGAACAAATGCCCCGCACCGACCTTTTTGCTTCAATTATGGGCTATGTTCATCGGATCATGGAAGAATTAAGGGGACTACACAAGGACCTCACACCCGGGCCCGCGGCAAGGCCGAATGATGCCTCGCGGGCCCCCGGGAATTTTAGAGCAGTAGACCTTTGATTAAAATGTATTTTTGAAATATTGGGTCAAGCCAGTTGGCATGTCATTTTACGTTTTCGAGTCAAGCATTTTCCTTTGTTTTGCTGATTGTTGTAAGACGTGTTTTGTAACTGCACGGTTTCATTTGATATAAAAGTTACTGAATTTTGCCACAAACCTGTTAACAGAACTACGCTCGGTCTGATTCACGCAAAAACGTGATACGTAGGCAATCCGCATAAGATTCGACCACCACTAAAAAGAAAGAAAAAGAATCCAAAGGTTAAATAACAATAAGGCTTGCAAAGATAGTCGAAAAAGAAAAAGAAAAAAAAAAGAAGAAGAAAAGAAAAAGAAAAAAGGAAAGGGCCGGAATGACGCATGTTAAGAGTACATGTAGAAAGGGTTATTTGGTTAGGTGCATTGCATCCAACGTGCTATAACATATCTATCAAACTCGGTGAACTAACAAGTTTGTTGCATTTCCAGAAAGTTTAGCAGTTGGTTTGACAGAATATACTGGCCAGCCATCACTACCGTACTAGATCCAAAGGACCAGTTACAGTAAGCATGTCGAGTTCCGGCAAGAGTCTCGAGGAAGAAAAATCCGAGCTACAAGTTATGAAAGAAGAGGTAGACCGGTTAAAACAACAGATAACAGAGATGCACCTGGCCTGGGCCAGGGAACAGTCTTCACCAAACCGCCCTACTCTCGCCTCAGCTCCGGAACATCCGCCCATCGATCCTTCAACAAGCGCCCCGAGCTATCCATACTTTCAGGGGGGAAAACCCATATGCCACCCACATTCCACCAGCCAAACCAAATCCTCCTCCAGTCACCCCTATTTTTGTGGCACCTCCACCTGCTCCTCTGCAAAGGCCGGCCAGCGAGCCATATGTTCGGATCCATGACAACTCTTACTATCCTCCAGAGCCTACTTTCAGGGCTCCTGAACCACAATCACATACACCTCACTGGGATAATCCGGCAGAACCGGAAAAACACTTCCAAAGTTCGGAGCACGAGGAAGTTGTCAGAAAAGTTAAAAGCCTGGAGCAGTCCTTCAGGAACATGCACGGTTTAGGCAACCAGGTCAGCGTCGCCTATAAGGATCTGTGTCCATTTCCGGACGTCCAGTTGCCAGCAGGATTTAAAATGCCCAAATTCGACTTATACGAGGGGCATGGTGACCCAGTGGCCCACCTGCGGGGGTTTTGCAGTAAAATGAGAGGGGCCGGAGGACGGGACGAGCTTCTGATAGCCTACTTCGGCCAGAGTCCGGGAGGATCGGCGTTGGAGTGGTACACTAGACAGGATCCCAGTAGATGGTTTACGTGGGATGATCTGGCTCAAGCTTTTATCGGCCAGTTCCAATACAATCTTGAGATAATCCCCGACCGCCTATCATTGCTAAAAATAGAGAAGAAGCCTGTTGAAAGCTTCAGGGAATTTGGTTTCCGATGGAGGGAACAGGCGGCCAGGGTGGATCCACCGATGAGAGAGAGCGAGATGGTGGACTACTTCTTGCAGACATTAGAGCCCACCTACTTCGGACATCTGGTAACGTCCGTAGGCAAATCATTCACGGAGGTGATAAAAATGGGGGGTATGATCGAAGAAGGTTTGAAGGCCAACAAGATCATGAGTTACTCAGCACTGAAAGCCACCACTCAGGCTATCCAAAGTGGTACTGGAGGAGTACTGGGGAAGAAGAGGAGAGAGGAAGTGGCGGCCGTCGAGTCCGGGGCATGGTTCAAAAATAGAGGCCCCGCGCCCCAATATAGCCCACCCCAGCCTCACCACCAAAATTACCCCCACAACCCATATAGCTACCCGCAACATTACTATCCCGCACCTGATCCTCATTTTACTGTCCACCATGCACAGTCGTATTCTGCACCTCCCGCTCATGCACCGTGGCGTGCACCGAACCCCCAGAACAATCATCCACCCCCAAGAGCTTACAGAAACCCCTCGGGCGCGAGTTTCCGTCCGAACCAGGCATTCAGGGGCGACAGGGCGCCGAGGCCAAAGACTTTCACTCCCTTAGGAGAGTCTTACACTAGTCTGTTCCACCGGTTAAAGCAGGTAGGGTTGCTGAATCCGGTTGAAGCTAAGCTGCCAAACCCCCTCCCGAAGAACCTGGACCATTCAGTAAATTGTGCTTACTGCTCGGGATGTCCGGGACACGATACAGAAAAGTGTTGGAGGCTAAAGACGGCCATCCAGGAGCTTATTGATACTCGCAGGATTGAAGTCCAGACTCCAACAGAGCCCAACATCAACCAAAACCCGCTTCCAACTCATCAGGAGGCCAATATGATCGAGTTGGTACGGGTGGAGGAAGGAAAGGAGAAAGCCTCTCAGACTGTAATGATGATTAAGTCTAGCGGGGCAGGAACGAGAAAAGGGCCAAGCTGTGATGAGTCGCCCAGTTGCAAGAAAGACATACCAGGAGAGTCGGAAGCAGGAAAGGAAAGTGTGAACGAAGTACCGGTGAAGCCGGCCAAGATAGTTGTACCAGGGGCAGCAATCAAGCCCATCTTGACAGTAGCAGGCGTTCGAATGGATCCTTTCATCATCCAGCCGGCAACACAGTTGCCAGTAACTGATAGCCGGGCTGTCCCGTGGAATTATGCTCGGATTACAACGACCTACAGAGGAAAGGAGGTGAAAGAGGAAGTTTGTGAAGCCCAAGGGTTGACCCGCTCGGGGAGATGTTTTGCCCCTGCGGAATTGAGGAAGACCACTCCGGCAGTATTGAAAAAGCCGGTCACTGATGAAGAGGCGGAAGAGTTCTTGAAAAAGATGAAGATGCATGACTACTCTGTCTTAGAACAGTTAAAGAAGACTCCGGCACAAATATCATTGCTGTCTTTGCTGATACATTCCGAAGAGCATCGACAAGCATTGATGAAAGTCCTGAATGAGGCACATGTACCGGATAAAATCTCAGTGAGCCATTTGGAGAAGATCACCAATCGGATCTTCGAAGCAAATCGGATCACCTTCACCGATGACGAGTTGCCTGAGGAAGGCACTGAGCATAACGGGGCTTTATATCTTACGGTGAAGTGTGAAGAGGCGGTGGTTACCAAAGTCTTGGTCGATAATGGGTCCGGTGCTAACATTTGTCCTCTCTCTACACTGGGCAAATTAAAAGTAGACATCGGCAGGGTACGCGAGAACAGGGTATGTGTTCGAGGGTTCGACGGAGGAGGCAAAGCGTCGGTTGGTGACATAGTGCTAGTCTTGACAATCGGGCCGGTGGAGTTCACCATGGAATTCCAGGTGCTGGACATGGTGGTGTCATATAACCTCCTAATAGGGCGACCATGGATTCATGCCGCAAGAGCAGTTCCATCCAGCTTACACCGGCTCGTCAAGTTTGAATGGGACCAGCAGGAGATCGTCGTCCATGGAGAGAACGATCCACAATCGGGCACCATCATTCCCTTTGTTGAAACAGAAGAAGATGTTGGGCCGTGGGTGTATCAGTTCTGCGATGTGGTGTCCGCCCGCCGAGTTCCGGAAGGGGAATGTATTCCCGGCGACACAATTACTGCGGATGTCATGGTGGCTCATGAAATGTTGCGACATGGTTTCGTACCGGGTAAAGGGCTAGGTGCATCTCTGCGAGGAATTATACAACCGGTATCGGTGGCCGAAAACTTGGGAACCTTCGGCTTGGGATTCCGGCCAACCTCAGAAAGGACATCCGGCGAGCAAAGAGAAGCAAGGAGAAAACATGGGTGCTCCCAAAGCACTGTTCCACGCCTTTCCCAATCTTTTGTCAGGTCCGGAGCAAGAGGACATCCAGCGCCAAAGATTCCCGGTCCTACGGTCAGGCCAGACGAAGAGTTCTTCAGGAAGTTCGAAAACCTATTCACAGATGTATGTATGCTCGAAGATGGTGAAGGATCCAGTCATGCCGAGATACAATTTGTGGGACCAAAGGCAAAACTGAATAACTGGAAGGCTACTCCTCTCCCTGTCCGGAAGGAGTCTTGGTAGTTTGTCTTGGATTGTTTTTCTTTCGAAATTTTGTATTGGGGGCTTGTCCCCGGAGTAAAATCCATTTGTTTTTAGTTCATTTTTGATTTAAGTTTGCAGTTTGTTTTCCCTTTGTACAATTCCCATTAATGAAATGTGGTTCCTTCGCGTCTAATTTTGTTTATCTTTTTCCTTCTTTTTACTTTCCTGAACAGCCTTCTTGCAACTGATCTTAATGATATGGCGTGCTTAAAGATTAATCAACCCGGTCTAGAAAGTCAATCGGGTTTGGAAATAATAACACATGAAATAAGAAGTGACGAGAGTGAGTCGGAGTACGGCGATGATGAAGCCGTGGAAGAAATCGGTGAAGAATTAAGTCACTTCGAGGAAAAGCCCAAACCGAACTTAAATGATACTGAGGCCGTTAATCTAGGGAATGCTGATGACGTCAAAGAAACCCGGATAAGTGTCCATATTGAACCCAATCTGAGAGAGGAACTGACCAAAACACTCATGGAGTTTAAAGATATTTTCGCGTGGTCGTACGACGACATGCCAGGACTCAGCACTGATCTAGTGGTTCATAGATTACCCACTGATCCGGCATATCCTCCCGTCAAGCAAAAGCTGCGAAAATTCAAGACGGAGATGAGTGTGAAGATTAAAGAGGAGGTAACCAAGCAGTTGCAGGCGAAAGTCATTCGTGTCACTCGATACCCTGAATGGTTGGCTAACGTAGTGCCGGTGCCAAAGAAAGACGGAAAGATCGGGGTATGCGTGGACTATCGCAATCTCAACAAGGCAAGTCCTAAGGATAATTTCCCACTTCCCAATATCCATATCTTGATTGATAATTGCGCCGGACGCGAAATTGGATCCTTTGTGGACTGTTATGCGGGATATCATCAGATTTTGATGGACGAAGAGGACGCAGAAAAGACGGCTTTTATCACGCCGTGGGGGACTTATTGCTACCGAGTGATGCCGTTTGGTTTGAAGAATGCAGGGAGCAACATATATGAGGGCAATGACTACGGTATTCCATGACATGATACACAAGGAAATTGAGGTGTACGTGGATGATGTGATCGTGAAATCCGGACGTCAAGAGGACCATGTTGCTGACCTCGGGAAGTTCTTTCAAAGACTTCGAAGATACGACATCAAGCTCAATCCGGCCAAATGCGCATTCGGAGTTCCGTCGGGAAAGTTGCTTGGGATTCATCGTCGGTCGACGGGGCATTGAGTTGGACCCGTCCAAAATCAAGTCCATTCGGGAGTTACCCCCGCCGAAGAATAAAACGAGAGGTAATGAGTACGTTGGGAAGGTTGAATTACATCGGTAGGTTTATTGCTCAGCTTACGGCAACTCGTGAACCCATATTCCGCCTATTGAAGAAAGACGCTGCGATAGAATGGACGACAGAATGTCGGGAAGCGTTTGACCGAATCAAAGGGTATCCGTCAAATCCACCCGTACTAGTTCCGCCCGAGCCGGGTAGACCCCGATTCTTTATGTGACGGTTTTGGAGAATTCATTCGGCTGCGTACTTGGGCAGTGATCTTACCGGTAGGAAGGAACGGGCCATTTACTACCTCGGTAAGAAGTTTACAGAGTCCACGAGGTCAAGTACACTCATCTAGAAAAGGCATGTTGCGCCCTGACTTGGGTAGCCCAAAGGCTGAAACACTACTTGTCTTCTTACACCACTTACCTCATTTCACGCCTGGATCCGTTGAAGTATATTTTCCAGAAACCTATGCCTACGGGGAGGTTAGCAAAATGGCAAATATTACTTACGGAGTTCGACATCATATATGTGACAAGGACGGCTATGAAAGCTCAAGCCCTGGCCGATCACTTAGCTTGAAAATCCTGTTGATGACGAATACGAACCTTTGAGGACGTATTTTCCGGATGAGGAGGTGTTGCAAATTGAGGGGTTAGAACTAACCAAGGATCCGGGGTGGAAGCTCTTCTTCGACGGAGCGGCGAACGCAAAGGAGTCGGAGTAGGGGCTGTGCTCATATCTGAAACAGGACATCATTATCCTGTTACTGCTCAACTGCGTTTTCACTGTACCAATAACATGGCTGAGTACGAGGCATGTATCTTGGGGTTGCGATTAGCGGTGGACATGGATGTACGGGACGTCTTGGTCTTGGGGGACTCGGACCTTCTGGTACATCAGATTCAGGGAGAATGGGAAACCAGAGATTTAAAGCTTATCCCATATCGTCGGTGTTTGCATGATTTGACCAAACGCTTTCGATCGGTAGAATTCAGGCACATCCCAAGGATGCATAATGAGGTTGCCGACGCGTTGGCTACTCTAGCGTCAATGCTACATCACCCGGACAAGGTTCGTGTCGATCCGTTACATATCCATGTCCGGGATCAACATGCTTATTGTAATGTGATAGAGGAAGAGGTGGATGGTGAGCCATGGTTTCATGATGTCAAGGAGTACCTCAGGTTAGGAGTATACCCAGAGCAAGCAACTGGAGATCAAAAGCGAGCTATTCGGCGGTTGGCGAACGGATTTTTCCTTAGTGGAGGGGTGTTGTACAAAAGAACCCCGGATTTGGGATTGTTGAGATGTATAGACGCAAGTCAAGCCACAACAGTGATGACGGATATACACTCGGGAGTTTGCGGACCACACATGAGCGGATACGTATTGGCAAAGAAGATTCTTCGAGCAGGATACTATTGGCTCACTATGGAGCGGGATTGTATAAGTTTCGTGCGAAGATGCCATCAGTGTCAGATACACGGAGATTTGATTCATTCTCCGCCGACTGAATTGCATACAATGTCAGCACCGTGGCCGTTTGTCGCATGGGGTATGGATGTTATTGGACCTATTGAGCCTGCGGCTTCCAATGGTCACAGGTTCATTCTGGTAACGATTGATTATTTTACCAAGTGGGTGGAGGCCAAAACATTCAAATCGGTGACCAAGAAGGCGGTAGTGGACTTCGTACACTCCCACATCATTTGTAGGTTTGGAATTCCAAAGATGATCATTACAGATAACGGTGCAAATCTTAACAGTGGATTGATGAAAGAGGTATGTCAACAGTTCAAGATTACACACCGAAATTCCACACCGTATCGCCCAAAAGCAAATGGTGCGGTCGAGGCGGCAAACAAGAACATAAAGAAGATATTGAGGAAGATGATAGAAGGGTCTAGGCAGTGGCATGAAAAGTTACCATTTGCGCTGTTGGGTTATCGCACTACCGTCCGGACTTCGGTAGGTGCAACTCCTTACTTGTTGGTATACGGGACTGAAGCAGTAATACCCGCAGAAGTTGAGATTCCATCCCTCCGAATCGTCGCTGAAGCTGAGATTGATGACGACGAGTGGGTCAAAACCCGATTAGAGCAATTGAGCTTGATCGATGAAAAGAGATTGACAGCAGTATGTCACGGCCAATTGTATCAAAAGAGAATGGCGAGAGCATATAACAAGAAGGTACGTCCCGGGAGATTTGAAGTGGGACAGCATGTGCTGAAGAGAGTTCTACCACATCAGGCCGAAGCGAAAGGCAAGTTCGCTCCAAATTGGCAAGGACCTTTTGTGGTAACTAGAGTATTATCCAACGGCGCTCTATGTCTGGCTGATGTCGAGGGAAGATGCACCGATATGGCTATCAATTCTGATGCAGTTAAGAGATATTATGTGTAATTCTTTAATGCATTTGTCAACATTTGGTTTCGTTTGTGTGTATTTGGCATTTTTCGGAGAATGAAATGACGGAGGCAATTTTTCTACTACCCAAACACTTTAACCTTTGTTTCCCCATTTGAGCTTTAATTATTCTTTCATATACCCTCTTTCGGAATCATCAAGGAAGATGCGTAACAGAATAGAAAAGAAACAAAGAAGTAATACAAGAAAAAGTGAACTACGTTCGACCTGATTCCTCAAGAAGGATACGTAGGCGCCACACGGCTCGGTCATAATAAAATAAAAGTCAAAAAATCCCCCAAGCAACAAAACTGGGGCAGAAGTCATTATTCCATTGGAAAGATAGTGTGGATTCCGAAAGTTGTAACAAGCTAACCGTCGAGGCTAAAACCCCTTTCTTCAGCCTCACACGCAGAAACCATATCAAGAACCAGAAAGACCTCTCGATCAGTATTTGAAAAGTGCCAAGTCATGTGAATGAAAGCCAAGAGTGACATCCCGACCCTCGATTGAATCCAGGATGCACAAGCCGAAAGGGGATAACGCTCTAGAGAGAATCTCAGGGGTGATACCCCGCCGCAAGGAAAGAAAGCACAAATGAGAGAGTCTTAACGGTGAAAACCCTCGCGGGCACCTTAAGGCGAAGGAAGTTGAGAGAAGTAAAATGAGAGAGTCTTAACGGTGAAAACCCTCGCGGGCACCTTAAGGCGAAGGAAGTTGAGAGAAGTAAAATGAGAGAGTCTTACGGTGAAAACCTTTTACGGGCACCTTAAGGCGACGGGAGATAGAGAGAAATGAGAGAATCTCACTAGTGAAAACCCTTTGAAGGGCACTTTGAGGTGACAGGACGAGATGGTTGCAAGATGTCTGCATGAGACAGGGTTTGGACATCCGCTTACCTCTAACAGGACGCGGCATCGGAAAGTGATTGATATGAATAGACTAGGTAGTTTAATCTCAAAGGCGCGGCATAACATTGGATCAGGCACACATTCAGATAAGTTTCCCTATTTTTGAGTTCAGAAAAGTTTTTCTCTTCTTTTGTCATTTGCGGTCGGTATTCTTTTCTTTTCTTTCATTTTCGAAAATTGATTTTTTCAAAGCTTACTACCAAGTCTCCCAAAGCAGTATATTGAAAGTGAATAGGCATGGAACAAGGCAATGAGACAGAAGTCGTTACGATAGTGAGATTGGGATGACAGGCTGAGTGGAAGGTTCGCAAGAATTATGGAGTAGGATGGACACATGTGGCATGTCCGAAAGATGATTTCACGCAACAGATCACCGGCTAAAAAGAGTCGGGCCAAACCAAAGAGTGGAATAAAAGGAAAGATGAGAGGTCGTTCGTGGAAAAAGCATCTTCCCAAGCAAGCGTCAACGTCGTCCTCAAAGTTCGAGAGAGGCCAAGCAGCTGAAAGAGAATGGCCTCAACAAGAGTGGCACGACCACTCGCGGCGTTTTGAAACTAACAATTTTTCTTTGATTTAAAGCAGGAAAAGAGGGTCCGACGGCAGAAAAGCATACCGTCCGGAAGTTTATCACACTGGGGCAGAAAATTTTCTCCTGTTGCGAAAATTTTCTGGAAAGCAAGACTCAGAGGATAAGTGTAGAAAGCAACACAAGATGGGGTGATCTTTGAGCCGGGTATCATCTCCAGCCGTTGTTGGAGAAAGAAAAATGGCTTCGAGATTCCCCCAGCAGTATTACATCCTATAATTTGATCAAGGAAACAAAAGCGTGAGTCCCAGAAAGAGGTAGGGGAAGAAGGAAGAGAATGAGGGGTGAAGGAAACAAAGAATACTTCCTCAGCAGCATCACCCCCAGCAGGCGAGTAAACAGTTCCGAAAATATCCCCAGCAGCCAGAAGAAAAGTAATACGACCGGGGGAAAGCAATTCCAAGACAGGATAATTCAGAAGAGCAGGTGGTCCGAGAGGTAATGCAGGAACAAGGATAGGGTACAAGAGGCAAAGGAAGGTAATCAAGATAGGAAATCAGTGAAGTTATAGTTGAAGTCAGGGAGCCCGCCTGGAGAATGGAGTGGCGATTTAATTTTGAAGTCGTAATTGAAGTCAGGAAGCCCGCCTGGAGAATGGAGTGGCAATTTAATGTCGAAGTTATAGTTGAAGTCAGGGAGCCCGCCTGGAGAATGGAGTGGCGATTTTATTTTGAAGCGATAGTTGAAGTCAGGGAGCCCGACTGGAGAATGGAGTGGCGATTTAATTTTGAAGTTGTAGTTGAAGTCGGGAAGCCCGCCCGGAGAACGGAGTGGCGATTTAATTTTGAAGTAGTAGTTGAACTCAGGAAGCCCGCTCGGAGAATGGAGTGGCGATTTAATTTTGAAGTTGTAGTTGAAGTCGAGGAGCCCACCTGGAGAACGGAGTGGCGATTTAATTTTGAAGTAGTAGTTGAAGTCGGGGAGCCCCCGGAGAATGGAGTGGCGATTTTATTTTGAAGTAGTAGTTGAAGTCGGGGAGCCGGACTGGAGAATGGAGTGGCGATTTAATTTTGAAGTTATAGTTGAAGTCGGGAGCCCGCACGGAGAATGGAGTGGCGATTTAATTTTGAAGTCGTAATTGAAGTCGGGAAGCCCCCTGGAGAATGGAGTGGCGATTTAATGTCGAAGTTATAGTTGAAGTCGGGAGCCCGCTCGGAGAATGGAGTGGCGATTTTATTTTGAAGCGATAGTTGAAGTCAGGGAGCCCGCACGGAGAATGGAGTGGCGATTTAATTTTGAAGTTGTAGTTGAAGTCGGGAAGCCCGCCTGGAGAATGGAGTGGCGATTTAATTTTGAAGTAGTAGTTGAAGTCGGGGAGCCCGCTCGGAGAATGGAGTGGCGATTTTATTTTGAAGTAGTAGTTGAAGTCGGGAGCCCGCCCGGAGAATGGAGTGGCGATTTAATTTTGAAGTTATAGTTGAAGTCGGGGAGCCCGCCCGGAGAATGGAGTGGCGATTTTATTTTGAAGTAGTAGTTGAAGTCGGGGAGCCCGCCCTGGAGAATGGAGTGGCGATTTAATTTTGAAGTTATAGTTGAAGTCGGGGAGCCCGCCTGGAGAATGGAGTGGCGATTTTATTTTGAGTAGTAGTTGAAGTCGGGGAGCCCGCCCCTGGAGAATGGAGTGGCGATTTAATTTTGAAGTTATAGTTGAAGTCGGGGAGCCCGCCCTGGAGAATGGAGTGGCGATTTAATTTTGAAGTCGTAATTGAAGTCGGGAAGCCCGCCTGGAGAATGGAGTGGCGATTTAATTTTGAAGTTGTAGTTGAAGTCAGGGAGCCCGACTGGAGAATGGAGTGGCGATTTAATTTTGAAGTTGTAGTTGAAGTCAGGGAGCCCGCCTGAAGAATGGAGTGGCGATTTAATTTTGAAGTAGTAGTCGAAGTCAGGGAGCCCGCCTGAAGAATGGGTTGGCGACTTAATTTTGAAGTAGTGGCTGAAGTCAGGGAGCCCGCCTGGAGAATGGAGTGGCGATTTTATTTTGAAGCAGTAGTTGAAGTCAGGGAGCCCGCCTGGAGAATGGAGTGGCGATTTTATTTTGAAGCAGTAGTTGAAGTCAGGGAGCCCGCCTGGAGAATGGAGTGGCGATTTAATTTTGAAGTTGTAGTTGAAGTCAGGGAGCCCGCCTGGAGAATGGAGTGGCGATTTAATTTTGAAGTAGTAGTTGAAGTCAGGGAGCCCGCCTGGAGAATGGAGTGGCGTTTTAATTTTTAAGTTATAGTTGAAGTCAGGGAGCCCGCCTGGAGAATGGAGTGGCGTTTTAATTTTCAAGTAGTAGTTGAAGTCAGGAAGCCCGCCCGGAGAATGGAATGGCGATTTAATTTCGAAGTAATAGTTGAAGTCAGGGAGCCCGCCTGGATAATGGAGTGGCAATTTACTTTCGAAGTTGTTTGAGGGAAGCAGTAGAGTATAACAGAAATCCCCAGCAGGAATTCCAATTCAAAATCAGAAGGAAGGCAACAAGGATCAGAAAGATAGATTCAGACTTCGAAGAAGAATAATTCGAAGATCGCAAGGAAGGAACATCAAGTCCGACAGAATAGCAAGGAACATAGAAAGTCAAGATGAAGAGATAGATAAGATTTCGCAATGCTGTAACTTAGTCTAGCTTCTTATTTTGTTATTTAGTACGATGTAACAAGGAGATCAGTTAAGTAGTGGCAACAGCAGTAATAGCGGTAACAGCAGTAACAGCGGCAGTAGCAGTAACAGCGAGATCGCAACAGTCGTGGTAGTCCCAGCTACCAGAACTTCCCGAACTACATTGACCTGATTCCCTTTTAGCCAGGGATATGTAGGAGACCTTTGAAGCGAAGGTTCGGTCAAACTTTTCCAAAAAATGCTTCACACGGGGTGCTCGAACAGGCAAAAATCGCTCGTATCCGCTCACTTATCTTTGCACGAAAAATCGTCATGTTTACGCGCAAAGAGGGGCAGCTGTGAGCACGTGATTTTTGCCCTACATGAGAATTACTCCCAAAAATTCAAAATAAAAGGAGTTTTTGTGTTGTTTGCAATGTTTGTGGATCATATGTTATTTTTCTCTTATTATTCACGTTTGTGAGTCCATGTATTTTGTTTAAATATATAAAAATACAAAAAAATATTGCATTTGTACATAAGATTCAAGTTCACAATTAAGAGTAATTAAGTTTGTTTTACGACAACGAGAAAAAAAAAATCACAAAAAAAATATGCACGTTACATTTTTTAGCATTTAATGTCTTAATTGTGCGATTTTGTTGATAATTATCATTATAAGTTAATTAGTAGGTTAATCTAGTTTTGTAATTTAATTTAGGATTTTTAAAATTTTAGTTTTGGTAAAGAAATATGAAAGAAAACCGGAATTGGGCCAAATTCACCCAAACCCAATCAAATACACTTAAAACCGCCCCAGTCCAGCCCAAAATTAACCCGGCCCACTTCATCACAGACCAACCGGTCTCGTGACCCATCCAAACGGCGCCGTCTCTCTTAAATGAGAGATCCAAGCCATTGATCTGTGTTTGATCGGATGGATCACATTAATCCCCCCATCTTTTGATCTTGGCCGTCCCCCACCCGATCTAGACACCCCCCCCTCTTCACCATCGTCTCTCTCAGAGACGATATCATTACGAGAAAACCCTAGCCGCCGCCGGACTCCCCATTCGCCTGAAACCCGGCGGCAACAACGTCGCCGGCCGCCATTTTAACACCCTAGGGCCACTCAACCGTCCTAAGTCCGAATCCACCCTCCATTAACTTCGAATCAACCTGGAGATTCTCGAATCTTCATCTGAAGATTCGAGTCGAACTCAAACCATGCCAAACCGCTCCAAACTCACCCCGAACACTCCTCACACCTCCCTCACACCCCTACTAACCCTGGCTTAGTTCGAATCTTACCAGAAATGTCAAAGCCCTAAATCCGCGCCTCAAGAACCCTAGAACCCAAAATTAGGGATTGCGTCGAGTCAATGGTGTTTGAAGGCAATAGACCTTAATTGGAGTGTTTTTCATTTGAAAAACACTTCAATTAAAGTCTGTTTACTTCAAAAGAGTGCAAACTCGAAGTCTTTTGAGCCGAGTCCGTCCAATTTCTTGAGGTATCCCATTTCTCATTCTCTTCCTTTTGTTTTGTTGTTGTGTTCATTATATTAATTTAGTTGTTCGTTTCTATCTGTTTGGTGTTTGATTTTAATCTTTCCTACTTCTACACCGTAAGACCTTTTATTTGGTCATTCTTGTTTTGCTTATATGTCGGAGTAGATTGCGATATAGAAACACGAATTGGCTGTAAACGATACTGTCAAGTAGTGAATTCTGCATTTTTTCATGTTTCGTTTGCTTGAGCACTTCGAATCGCTAAGTCGATGATTGATTGTTGTTCCTTATGTGAATTATACGAATGTTGTTGATTAGTCTCGTAGGTCTGTTTATTGGAGTTTTGTGGCAGAACTTGACACTGTAAATCACATTGTGAATCACTGTTTGGATCGAGATTTTTCTTTCTTTTGAACTGTTGATTAACTAAGTGATGAATTGAATTGGTTGTTGTTAGTTAAGGATTGAAGGGTGTAACTAATGAAGTGTAGTGCATATTAGGACTGTAATTGGATCAGAATCTGGGGTTTGTTAATTAGAGATTAACAGAATTGGCATTTATTAGGATTTAAAACTACCTTGCCCATGAGTTAAGTTAGTGGAACCTGCTGTTACAGCAGGACACTTAGCCATGTCTGGACAAAAGCCATTGTTTAAATAATAGGACCATACTTAGACATATGATAGTAATAAAAATAGGAGGATGGGCTCTGTCAGAAGGGGATGGGTTCTGCAATAGAAGTATGGGCAGGGAGATTCCCTGATGGTGGAGAGTAACTTTTAAGGCTTTGTCGTAACTATAAGAGAAGGGGATTATTGTTCTGAGGAGGGGGGATTTTTGAAACAGAGAAAACAGAAGGGGAAGAAAAAGAGTCTGGGAGTTTAAACAGAGACACACACAGAGAGATATAGAGGGAGATACACTGAAAAGACTCAAGAAACATAGAAAACAGAATAAGGGTTCATTTGAGGAATAGAGAGCTGTGACATTAAGTTGAAGTTTAGCCCTTAGAAGTTGAAAACGGATTCAACACCTGAGAGTATAAGTTGAACATGATGTTCCATTGAACTCTTATTCACTTTCAAGTTCAATTGGGTACCTGAGTTTGGTTATCACTGTTGGGGTGTTACAAGTTGAAAAATCATCGCATATATATATTGTTTGAAATCCTTATTTGTTGGTGTTGGTGTGACTGTTTGCTTCTGCTATAATTGGTCCTGGGCTATCGACTGTTTGAACCACGTTTGATCTTTGCTGTTGCATTACTGTTGGCACTGCTGTTGCTGATTTTCTCCTCCTATTACCATTTCAGGTACACATTGTATCTCCAAGCTTGGTTTATGAAATAGAAGCTGCTTTTGTTTTCTATCTATTCTGTTAAGTTTACATTTCTTCCTGGATTGTTGTTGTACTGTTGTTCTTAAGCTGTACATAGATGTTTTGGACTGGTTCAGATTTTAGTTGGGTAATTGAATATTTGGTATTGTCAAAAACAGCAAGTCAATGTGCTTGAGGATTGAAATACTGTTAAAAATATAAGTTGTTTGGAGTCTGTTTCACGTTTTAAAATGATGGATATAACTAAAACGTGTGGCAGTGATTAGATTGAGTGCTTATTTATAGAATTGATAGAATAGGTAAACGCGTGTATAAACAGCAATTAGGGGCTCGTGTGTATTAATCGATATTGCTGAAAATTGTCTGTAAACCGTGAGGAAAAGTAGCAATTTTATCCAGATGTTTGCTGTTAAAGTTCAACTCAAATAAGTGGATTTGGAAGCAATTGTCTTTGAAAAATAGATAAGTTTGAATGCCATCTCTACCATGTATTGTTCTTTTCATAATTTTTGTCTTTAGTAAAGCATAATTGGTTCCTAGATTAGGTAGTAGTCATTTGTGAGAGTTTTGTCTAGAAAGGCACACGGTAGAGTAGTCTGGTGCCTGTGTTTGGGCTTTAAACTCAGATTTTATTCTCCTTCGTATTGGGCTCAGCTATGCGGTGATCGTTATATACATCATTCTTAAATTAGAGTTAAAACCGTTAAAAGAGCCCCGAATCGTAAATTTATTCATTACAATACATGTAGGACTAGGTATTAATTTAACATTAGGGACAAAAACAAAAGTAGACCACATAGTTCGCCCTAAGATTGGTCTTTAATAAAAGAGAGATGAGCCTCGCCGCACTAAACACACATTTGCGGGGCCCTCGAATAATTGTCATGAAAACTTAGACTTGGAAGGACCGTTTAGTGAATTTCACGGTCCTTTTCCCAAAGTAAATAGACGATAGACTCCTTAGGCACGACGTGAAATAAAATTACTTTCCTGAATACGGGTGTGCATTTATGTGACCCAAATCTTACTCTCGGCGAAATTGAAATACATTAGAGTCGCAGGCGTACTGGTTACGGTGCGGCTCGAAATGTGTTTTCGTAACGTCACAATTCTTCTAAAAATAAGAGCGGAGCATTAAAAGCACATAGTTAAAATATATAAAAGAATCGGATAGAAACAAAAATTGCAATTGAGCGACCGTGCTAAAACCACGGAATCCGGGAGTGCCTAACACCTTCTTCCGGGTTAACAGAATTCCTTATCCAGATTTCTAGTTTCGCAGACTGTATTACAGAGCCATAAATTTCCTCGGTTCGGGATTAAACCGGTGACTTGGAACACCATTATTTTTCCAAGTGGCGACTCTGAATTTAATAAATTGATCCCGTCTCGATTGTCCTTTAATTGGAAAAAACTCCATTGTGCCCTCGGGTAAGCGTAAAAAGGAGGTGTGACAATGGGTAGGGCAGGAGTGGAGTGGTTGTCCAGGTTGTTCAATGCGATCTTCAGGTCCAAGAAAATGCCAGAGGAGTGGAGGTGTAGCACATTTGTGCCTGTGTATAAGAACAAAGGTGATATCCAGTGTTGTAATAACTATAGAGGCATCATATTACTAAGACACACCATGGAAGTATGGGAGCAGGTGGTTTAGGCGAGGGTGAGGGCGATGGCGTCTATCCCTGTGAACCGGTTTGGTTTCATGCCAGGCCGCTCCACCACAGAAGCTATCCACATTGTTAGGAGATTGGTGGAAAAGTTTAGGGACAAGGAGAATGACTTGCATATGGTGTTTATCGACTTGGAGAAGGCGTACGATAAGGTTCCAAGAGAGGTGTTATGGAGGTGCGTGGAGGCGAAGAGCGTGCCGGAAGCCTACATTAGGGTGATCAAGGATATGTATGATGGCGCTAAGACGAGGGTTAGGACGGTGGGTGGCGACTCAGACCACTTTCCATTGGTAATGGGGCTTCACCAAGGATTGGCGCTCAGCCCCCTTCTATTTGCTTTTGTAATGGATGCTCTAACATGGCATATCCAAGGAGACGTGCCATGGTGTATGCTATTTGCTGACGATATTGTCTTAATAGATGAGTCGAGGATCAATATTAATGAGAGGTTGGAAATTTGGAGACAGACCTTCGAGTCAAAGGATTTCAGACTAAGCAGGTCTATGATTGAATACTTGGAGTGCAAGTTTAGCTCCGACCCGAGCGAAGAAGGAGTTGGTAGTGGCGTGAAGCTTCGTTCCCAGGTCATCGCGAAGAAGGACAGTTTCAGATATCTTGGATCGGTGATTCAGGGGGACGGATAGATCGACGGGGATGTCACTCACTGAATAGGGGCCGGGTGGTTGAAATGGAGGCTTGCATCGGGAGTCTTGTGTGACAAGGAAGTGCCACAGAAACTCAAGGGAAAGTTTTATAGAGCTGTGGTTAGACTAGCCATGCTGTACGGGGCGGAGTGCTGGCCAGTGAAGAACTCTCATATTTAGAGAATGAAGGTCGCGGAGATGAGGATGCTCAGGTGGATGTGCGGGCACACCAGGTTGGATACGGTCAGGAGAAGTTATTTGGGAAATGGTGGGGGTGGCCCCAGTGGATAAGAAGTTGCGAGAAGCGAGACTGAGGTGGTTCGAGCATGTGCGGAGGAGAAGCCCCGATGCCCCAGCGAGGAGTTGCGAGTGGCTGTCGGTGGTTGGCACGAGTCGAGTCAGAGGGAGGCCCAAGAGGTATTGGGGAGAGGTGATTAGGCGGGACATGGCTAAATTGCGGATTTCTGAGGACATGGCCCTTGACAGAAAAAGACTAGAGGTCTAGTATCAGGGTTGTAGGATAGGGGCTTATAGAATTTCACGCACGGGGGGGGGGGGGGGGGGGGGGGAGGATGGTTCCCGATTGGCTTGGTGTAGTGTATTGTATGCCATTCTCCTTTTGGCTATGGTTTTGTAAGTATTTCTGTGACTATTCTTAGAGTTACTAATGACTTTTGTTCTTGTTGTTGCTTTGTTTATTTTGTCCTTTTATATGTCAGGTATTTTTATGGTTTATTCTGGAGTCACTAATGGTTTTTGTTTTTGTTTTTGTTTTTTTTTCTTTTCTCGATCTTTCGCCGAGGATCGATTGGAAATAGCCTCTATGCCCTATCGGGTAGGGGTAACGCCTACGTACATATTACCTTCCCCAGACCCTAACCCGTAGGACTATACTGGATAGTTGTTTTTGTTGTTGTTGTTGGATTCTGAATAGTTACATGAGGTACGGGAGACATTCTTTCATGATTTGAGTACCATTTCCCTAATGTATACTTTAGGTGCAAAAATTATTGAAAAAGGTCCCAGGATAAATAGTGCACATTCATAGTACTCGAACTATGCGTAAGTAATCGAAAATTGTTAAGCATTTTATACCACTTTCACATGTGAACGAACTCTTAACAAATGTTTTGTGGAATCATGAAGATAAAGTAATATATTTTCTATATATTTAGTATAAGTTAAATTACAACAATAATAACTCAGTAAAATGGAGTCTGGGGAGGCTAGAGTGTACGCATACCTTACCCCATAACCTAGAGGGGATAGAGATGTTATTTCTTGGAGATCCCACCTCAGACACAATAGATATGTGCAACAAAACCCAAAAAATAATCAGCAACATGAGAGACAACCAATGCTAGACAAAACACTATTATACTTGTCGATAAAAAGAGGAAAACCCCTCGACTACGTTTAACTTACAGCCCTAATGTTCGGCCTTCTCACCTTCTATGTCCTCGAAAATCTGGAGCCATGCCATATTCTATCTAATCACCCCGCTCCAGTACTTATTAGGCCGCGCTCTACCTATTCTTGTACCTGTCAAAGCCAACCACTCACATCTGCTAATTGGAGGTCTAGACTTCTCCTTTGTACGTGTCCAAACCAGCTAAAGCGCTCTTCCTGCATCTTATAGTCCACTAGAACCACGCCCACCATTTCCGAAATATTTTGATTCCTAATCTTATACGGCCAAATATTTACTATAAGTTAAATTGTTTTTTTAAAAGGAATATGTAATCAAGTTTACAAGAAATTTCAGGAAAAAAGACTCCCCAAGATCTAACCTCGGCCTACACAAGTGTCACTGCAGTCCAGCGAACTGTCGCACTCGCATAATAATTGCATTGCATTAAGATTCGATTGGAGAAATCCAATAAGCTACAGATATCAGAGAAATTGAAAAATGAGCAGCAAGAAGAAGCTGTTGATAGTTGGAGGCACAGGCTACTTGGGGCAGCATCTTCTACAAGAATTCACAGCCATCCAAGATACTCTTCCATATGCGCTCTCATTAGCCTTCACATACCACACCAACCCCCCTCCTGAGCTGCTTCTAAATGCCATTCCTCGTGTCCTACCCTTCCATGTAGATTTACGAACCGGCAATGGCTTCGATGCCATCTCACAAAATTTTGGTCAGGTTTGAATTTTACACTACAAACTTACTAAAGATTCCATTTTTCATTTGTGAATTACTATTCTTTTGCTTGCATTTTCATTTTTGGTCAAGTTTGCATTTCGCGGTACACAGTTACTAAAGATTCCATTTTTCACTTGTGGGTCTTGAGAATTTGCATTGTTTCTTCCTTTTTTCACTTCTACTGAGGTATGCATCTCAGAAAAATTTGTTTTGAATTGCAGTACATGCTTAACTAAAATTTTCAGTTTTCTTTTGTCTGTCTGAAGAATAAAATATATTTCGGTTTACATTTCGTTTTGGTGATTGACATGTTACTAAAGACTCCGTTAGGATCGAGAACCCGGGTCGTTCAGAATTTAGCCAAACAATGGTGCAATGACAATAACAAAGACAATGGAAGTTAATAATAACGGCAATTAAAGCATATAAAGAAACACAAATTTAGCGTGGTTCGGTCAAAGTGACCTACATCTACAAGCGGAAAGGAGTAATTTCACTATACCAACAAGATTTGAGTCTTCATTTCTTGTTTCTTCCATTCGTCCTTTTATTAAGAGTGTTTTGTATGAACAAATAGATAGAGATATTACTGGGGAAACTAGTGGGAACCAAGGAAAAGGCTTGTTTGTAAGAGGTAGATCCAATAAGAAACATTTAAGTGGTGAGAGATCAAAATCAAGGTCAAAATCCAGATATAGAAATGTCATGTGCAAATACTGCCATAAGAAAGACCATATTATTTCTGAATGCTTTAAATTGAAAAACAAAGAAAAACGTACAGAAAAGAAAAATGAGCACAAAAATACCGACACTGCGGAAGCAAGCGTAGCTGCCGATGAGACTGAGGGAACTATTTTTTTAGCAACTAATATTACAAAAAAAAGTTTCAAATCTAATAATGAGTGGATTTTAGATTCGGGTTGTTCTTATCATATGTGTCTCGATCGGGATTTATTTACCACATATGAATCTATTGGAGGTGGAGTTGTCTTGATTGGCAACAATGCTACCTTTAAAGTATTGGAAAAGGTACAATCCGAATCAAAATGCACGATGGTGTGGTCAGAACTCTACCTTTACCTGTGTACTTGCACCCAAGAGATTCTAGAGTGCCCAAAGAGATGAGATTAGAGTGTTTACTCTAATTTTGTGCGGAATAGTGCGGCAATTACTCTAATTTGGTGTTTGAAATGAACTAATTGGTATCAGAGCCATTCACTTTGTGGCGATATTCTTTGGGACCCAAGAAATGAAGACTCAACGCCTGTTGGTGTGTTTGAAATGAACTAATTGGTATCAGAGCCATTCACTTTGTGGCACTATTCTTTGGGACGCTAAAAAAAGTCTTGGCATCTTAGGTGTAAAAGAAGAGATACAACTTGTACAAATATGTCCACCACATAATGCAATTAGTGCGGAATTTAGCCAAACAACGGTGTCATGATAATAACAAAGACAATGGAAGTTGATAACAACGACAATTAAAGCATATAAAGAAGACATAAATTTAACATGGTTCGGTCAAAGTGACCTGCGTCCACAAGCGGAGAGGAGTAATTTCACTATACCAACAAAAGTACAAAAGAGAGTACAAAATTAGAGTAAATACTTTAACTAATCCCAAATACATCAAGAGAATAACCTCACAAGATCATTCCAAAGAAAGGGTTCACACAAGTACTTCCCAACGCTCAATTCTCATACATAATACTCTTAATAAAAAGAAAGAAATGAAGGAAGAAACAAGAAATGAAGACTCAAGTCTTGTTAGTGTGTTTGAAATGAACTAATGGTCTTCCCTTTTATAGGCAAAAAAGTCTTGGCCTCTTAGGTGTAAAAGAAGAGATACAACTTGTACAAATGATGTCCACCACAAAATGCAATATTTTTGGGTCTCAAAGAATATTGTCAACAAAGTCTACTTTGCAAGCATGCTTATGTGAGATGGAATCCATTAGCCAAAATATTGGCCATAATTACAAATCTCCACCTTGGCCTAATTTTGGCTAATATAGTAAATTTGCTCCACCTTCTCCACAAAAGCCCCAATGAGCAAAATCGTTCTTTATAAATGCCAATCAAGTTCAGGCAAAACTTGAACTTGGACACTAGAAGAGGTTTCGTGAACATGTCAGCAGGATTGTCTCTAGTTTTGATCTTCTGAACAGAGATTTTTCCATCAATAATGGTTTTCCAGATAAAATGGTACTTGATATCAATATGCTTCGTCCTCTCGTGATATATTTGGTCTTTAGTCAACTGAATGGCACTTTGACTATCACAAAAAATGATAATACCACCTTGGTGTAAACTGAGTTCAAAGAGACCTTTCAACCATAAGGCTTCTTTGATAGCTTTGGTCACTGCCATATATTCTGCGTCGGTAGTAGATAAAGCTACTCCATGTCATAATATAGCTTTCCAACTGATAGAGCAAGCACCAATGCAAAATATGTAGCTTGTTAGTGATCTTTTTTTGTCAAGATCACCTGCATAATCTGAGTCTACAAAACCAACCAAAGTATTAGTATTTCTCCCGAACTCCAAATATGTGTTTGAAGTACCTCGCAAGTATCTGAAAATTCATTTCACAGCTTGCCAATGTGCTTTACCAGGGCAAGCCATGTATCGGCTTACCACGCTCACGCCTTGTGAAATATTCGGACGTGTACAAACCATTGCATACATAATACTGCCGACAACACTGGTGTTTGAAATGAACTAATTGGTATTAGAGCCATTCACTTTGTGGCAATATTCTTTGGGACCTAAAAATATTGCATTATGTGGTGGACATCATTTGTACAAGTTGTATCTCTCCTTTTACACCTAAGAGACCAAGACTTTTTCGCCTATAAAAGGCAAGACCATTAGTTCATTTCAAACACACCAACAAGACTTGAGTCTTCATTTCTTGTTTCTTCCTTTCTTCCCTTTTATTAAGAGTGTTTTGCATGAGAGTTAAGTGTTTGGAAGCACTTGTGTGAACCCTTTCTTTGGAGTGATCTTGTGAGGTTATTCTCTTGGGGTATTTGGGATTAATTAGAGTGTTTACTCTAATTTTGTACTATTGTTGGTATAGTGAATTTACTCCTCTCCGCTTGTGGACGCATGTTACTTTGACTCAACCACGTTAAATTTGTGTTAAATTTGTGTCTTCTTTATATGCTTTAATTGCCGTTGTTATCAACTTCCATTGTCTTTGTTATTGTCATTACACCGTTGTTTGGCTAAATTCCGCATTGATACTTTTGATTCTCTTATTATGGATTTAAGTAACATAGATGCTGAAATTAAAGATGAGGATCAAGCCGTATTATTGCTTGTTTCCTTTCCCCAGTCGTTTAAGCATATAAGAGATACTATGCTATATGGAAAGTATAATATCTTTTATAAAGTTATCAAATCTATTATAAAATCAAAAGAACAAATAAATAGAGATATTACTGGGAAAATGGTGGGAACCAAGGGAAGGCTTGTTTGTAAGAGGTAGATCCACTAAGGCCTCATTTGTTTTTTTTTAAGATTAAGACGTCTGAATCTGAATACACATCTGAATATCAAGATGTGTATTAAGATTAATACATCTGAATCTGAATACACATCTGAATATATTAAGATGTGTATTAAGATCTGAATACTAAATAATTAAGACTGTTTGATTTTTAACATCTGAATATATAAAATTTATCTCTATTTGAAAATTAATAAACATAAAATTCAAATGAAATACTAACTAATCTAATATTTTATCAATAAAATTTATAGTTTTTAAAAATATGATAGTTATTGGCGGTGATGGTTAACGGGTGAATACCGATTAGCAACGGTGGATAGTGGTAGTATTCGTTGACGATGGTGGTTCAAGCTAGTAACTAGTAGCTATTGGTAGTGGTGGCGATTATGTTTCAGGATGGTGATGGTGGTGGTGGTGGCTGATAATAGTTAATAATGGCGGGTGGTGGTAGTAGTTGTGACTGAGGAAGATGGTGGGTGGGTGGTGGTAGGTTATAATGATCGGCAGTGTCGGCCATGGTTGTTGGTGGTGATGGGGTGGTCAATTTTGTTAGTTGAGGTGGATGAGTGTTGATTGTGGGTGATGGTGGTCAAAGTGGTGCGGATAGTGGGCGGTGATGGTCAATAATGGTGGCGGCTATGATTGAGGATGATGGTGGCGTGGTGGTGATGGAGGTGGTGTGGTTGGTTGAGTATGATGGTGGTGGTAGCATGGTGGTAGTTGATAATGGTAGGCGGTGACGGCAGTTAATAATAAATATATAATAGCATCTTAATGAAATTAAGTCTTTGTTATAGATCTGAATCATACAGATCTATTCAGACCTATTAAGTGGTTGTGAAGTAATAAAAACAAACACACTTAATGATTAAGATCTGAATAATTAAGATTCAGATTATAAAAACAAACGCATTTAATGTCTGGTATCTGAATGATTAAGATTCAGACATCTATTAAGTGCATACAAATGAGGCCTAAGAAAGATTCAAGTGGTGAAAGATCTAAATCAAGGTCAAAATCCAGATATAGAAATGTCATGTGCAAATACTACCATAAGAAAGGCCACATTATTTCTAAATGAATTGAAAAAAAAATAAAAACATACAAAAAAGAAAAACGAGCACAAAAACACTAACACTGTCGAAGCAAGTGTAGCTGCTGATGAGACTGAGGGAACTATTTTTTTAGCAACTAATAATAGTTTCAAATCTAACAATGAGTGGATTTTAGATTCGGGTTGTTCTTATCATATGTGTCCCGATCGGGGTTTATTTACCACATATGAATCTATTGGAGGTGGAGTTGTCTTGATGGGCAACAATGCTGCCTGCAAAGTTATTAGAAAAGGTACAATCCGAATCAAAATGTACGAAGGTGTGGTAAGAACTCTCACTAATGTTAGACATGTTCTAGACTTGAAGAAAAATCTCATTTCTTTTGGCACTCTAGAATCTCTTGGGTGCAAGTACACAGGCGAAGGTGGAGTTATGAAAGTTTCTCATGGTGCTCTTGTGATCTTGAAAGCATGCAGATCTGGTACATTGTATACTGTATTTGGATCTATTATTACATGTACTGCTGCAGTTTCAACATCAGATAAATCAGATTCTGATATCACCAAATTGTGGCATATGCGATCGGGGAATATGAGTGAAAAAGGCCTTTCCATCCTCAGCAAAAGAGGTCTCTTGTGTGGCCAAAGTACCGAAAATATGGAGTTGTGTGAACATTGTGTGTTCGGGAAGCAGAAAAGAGTCAGCTTCAAATCTCCAGCAATTCATAAAATAAAATGTTCTTTAGATTACATTCATTCAAATCTGTGGGGTCCTTCACGTATCCCATCAAAAGGTGGTGCCAAGTATATGTTAACTTTCATTGATGATTATTCAAGTAAAGTTTGGGTTTATTTCCTGAAAAATAAAAGTGATGTTTTCTTAACTTTTAAACAATGAAAAGTTTTGATTGAAAAGCAAACAGGAAAACAAGTTAAGCGGTTTAGAACAGATAATGGCTTGGAATTTTGTACTAATAAATTCAACGAATTTTGCAAAAATGAAGGAATTGCTCGACACCGTATTGTGAGAATGACACCTCAGCAAAATGGTGTGGCAGAAAGGATGAATAGAAATCTTTTGGAAAGGGCTCGTTGTATGATATCAAATGCTGGGTTGACAAACGCTTTTTGGGCAGAAGCTATCTTTACAACTTGTTATATTGTCAACCGTGCTCCTTCAGCACCTTTGAACTTCCTTTGAACTTTAAGACTCCAGAAGAAATATGGTCAGGTACTCCTGCTAATTATTCTGATTTAAAGATATTTGGTTTCCCCACATACATGCATGTAAATGATGGAAAATTATAGCCAAGAGCTAAAAAGTGTATTTTCCTTGGGTATGCATTTGGGGTGAAAGGATACCGACTATAGTATTATGATCCTATTGCACCAAAATTTAAAATTTTAGAGAATGTTAATAAATTCCAAAATCCATTTCGTCGTCCAGTAGCGACGACTGTCTTTTTGATTGGTACCGCAGTCGCCCTTTGGTTGGGCATTGGTGCAACATTACCTATTGATAAATCCCTAACTTTAGGTCTTTTTTAAAATTTTAAATTGATTCAATTGTGAAATAACACGACGTGTGTATCTAGGGAATAGTTTCTTTAAAGCGAATCCTCCCTAGATACATCTATTCAATTTAATTCTGAATTTATTTTGAATATATTAATATATTAATTGCGCTAAAGATTTTCAATCTATTTTCACTGATGAATCCTCTATGTTACATTCAAAAAAAGAATCTTCCTATTGCACCAAAATTTAAAATTAGCAGAGATGTAATCTTTGATGAATCCTCTATGTTACATTCAAAAAAAGAATCTTCTAGTTCTTGTAATACAGATAAAGGAAAGAGTACACAAAAATAGGTGGAGGTTGAGATTGACATTCCTTCTAAGCCAAGCTCATCAACTTTAGAGCAAAATACTGTTGAAAGCCCTAAAGTTGAGCTAGAAGCTGAAATTCCTGAAGTTGAGACTCTTGAAATTGAACCAGAAGAAGAGGAGTATTATATAGCCAAACATAGACCAAGAAGAGAAAGTAAACAACCATTAAGGTTAGGAGATTATTTTTCATTTGCTTTTTTAGTTGCACAGGAAAACGAAGAAATTGGAGAACCATCAAAATATTCTGAAGCAGTTTCTGGTGCTGATTCAGCCAAGTGGCTGATTGCAATGAATGAAGAAATTTGAGTCTCTCTACACGAATGGTACTTGGTCTCTTGTGAAGCCGCCATCAGGAAAGAGAATTGTTGGTTGCAAATGGGTCTTCAAAAAAAATGATGGCATTCCAGGGGTTTGAAGATGCGGGGTATTAGGCACGATTAGTTGCAAAGAGCTATAGTCAGGTACAAGGAGTTGATTATAATGATATTTTTTCACATGTTGTTAAACATAGCTTTATTCGTGTCTTGCTTGCCTTAGTTTCCATGTATGATTTGGAGTTAGAACATCTTGATGTTAAGACAACTTTCTTACATGGTAAACTTGAGGAACAAATATACATGCATCAACCCGAATATTTTGAAATTGAAGGAAAAGAAGATCACATTTGTTTGTTGAAGAAATCCTTGTACGGATTAAAATAGTCTCCAAGACAATGGTACAAAAGGTTTGATTCCTTTATGTCGTGTCATGGTTATTCGAGGAGCATGTATGATAGTTGTGTTTACTTTCAGAAGTTAAATGATTGTTCATTTATATACCTATTATTATATGTTGATGACATGCTCAATGTTGCTAAGGATTCACAATTTGAAAAGACAACTGAAAAGTGAATTTGAGATGAAAGATTTGGGAGTAGCTAAGAAAATCCTTGGCATGGAGATCAAAAGAGATCGAGGAGCCAACAAGCTATTCTTGACCCAGAAGAAGTACTTGGAAATAGTCTTCGAAAGGTTTGGCATGAAAGAAGTTAAACCAGTAAGTACCCCTCTTACTGCTCATTTTAAGTTATCAGCTGCTCAGTCACTGTAGTCAGAGTAAGAAGAGAGGTATATGGCACAAGTACCTTATTCTAGTGCAGTCGGCAGTATTATGTATGCAATGGTTTGTACACTTCCGGACATTTCACAAGGCGTAAGCGTGGTAAGCCGATATATGGCTTGCCCTAGTAAAGCACATTGGCAAGCTGTGAAATGGATTCTCAGATACTTGCGAGGTACTTCAAAATACATGTTTGGAGTTCGGGAGAAATACTTAATACTTTGGTTGGTTTTGTAGACTCAGATTATGCAGGCGATCTTGACAAAAGAAGATCACTAACAGGCTACGTATTTTGCATTGGTGGTTGCTTTATCAGTTGGAAAGCTACATTACAACATGTAGTAGCTTTATCTACTATCGAAGCAGAATATATGTCAGTGACAGAGGCTATCAAAGAAGTCTTATGGTTGAAGGGTCTCTTTGCTGAACTCAGTTTACACCGA
>JASVEL010010651.1:0-62167 GCA_032618575.1 Nicotiana noctiflora | reverse complement strand
TATGGAAACAATGAAGACTACAACGAACAAGTCTAAATAAGGCACGAACACACTCATGCGTATCCATGACTCTGAAGTCTGGCCATAAGAGTTATTCTTAAATTACAACATTGTCAATTAACCCTGTTATCAAATACCTTATTCTACAAATCCCACTTTACTCAGAATGAGGTATGGTGACCTCGTGATTATTTTCCCGAATTAATGCGTCATATTTATCCTTACCCGGTGCTCGTCTCAAAGGCTAAGCTCAACGGTTTCAAAATAGAAATGGCTAATATGAATAGAAACTATACAAGAATTGTGAAATAGTTCTAACGGGCATGACTCTTATTTACGAATGCAATACGAAAATATTAATTTCATAAAAGAAGAATTTTAAACACATAAACTCTTACTAGCAGGACCCAGTCCTCATATGATATCCACCGCAACTTGAAGCTCGGCTTAGAAATATTTCACATTATGCCAAAAATTGGAGGATCTCATCCTCAACTCTGAATCACAGTGCTTGCACATCATATCATCTGAAATTTTTCATTTCCTTTCTTTCTTCCTTTCAATAATTGTCCGTCAAGGATAATCACGACATAAAATAAGCCCTCATACTGATAGGGAGCACAATTAACGATTAAAATTATTTATCCCGAAAATTATATCAAAACCCACTGTAATAAGTAATATAAAGTCACTCTTAGCCTCATGGATATTTTAGTGACTAACACCTAATAATAGGGATGTCTATCCTCATGTAATATCTCAACGTGAGTATTTCCCTAAGTAGGTTTGATGATTACGATGCTCGCTCATGAATGGAGCATGTTAAAAGGACTCGCCTAAATTTTCTTTCAAAAACCAAATTAAATTAAGGGAAAAATTATTCTGTCTATAACAATCTGAATTATACGTGTGATGACCACATTTGGTGTAGTGACCTCCCTCATATCATAAAAATTATATCAATGGTCGGGTCTCCACCTCTAGGATTTTCACCTCCACCTCTAACATCATAACCTCTACATCTGGCTGGCCAGGTAGGATAATTATTAACTGCAATGGAGCGTGTAGCCTGAGTGCTTTCCTAAAATTGTATTTCTCCAATATTCCACATTCACAGCAATTCCTTTAAGGATCAGTTAACTTATTGCTCATGGCAATATATATTCGGACACAGTCATTGTGACCTGGTACAACCGTTCAGATCGCATATACTACATATTGCAGAGAATCTCGGGGTGACGTCTTCATAACATTTTCTAAAAATAGAGTTTAGAAGATAGCGTTGCATTGGCCGGCTTGCCCTCTTGGTAATCTTGTCACAAACATTGATGGCCAATTTCCTCTTTTGCTATGTTGGCTTACACTGTTGAGCTACCCCGTTTACTCATATACTCTTCGTCATTCTCTGGGGGCGATCCTTACCCCATGAAAAGAACCAACCTTAAATATGTATAAATTATTTGGAGGACATTTCCATACCATATATATATACATTCCAATAACTCATCATATTTGTCCTTCACAACTCCAACACATCGACCGGACGTCAAGGTCCGTTGAAACCCAACACGATTTATTAGGTGATCTCCCGATATAATTGCGTCTTCCGTTGGGACCATAACTTGTGTGGTAAATACATTATCTTCCCACTACTTCTGTGTGCCTTCCGTAGCACAATAAAATGAACTCCTCGCATTCGACTATTCCCACGTTCTGTAATTCCTCATAAGAACTGTCAAGCACAATCTCGTGGGTTCTCAAAAGATGCACCGCCGAAGGTGGCAGCGAAGACTTTGGTAAAACCTATCTGTCCTCCGTAAAACTTTTGAAGGCATAGTTGATCTATCACCAGCCTGTGCCATTGTTCGGCTGGATAAGCGGTACGTGACTACGCCATTCGTGGGAAGACAAGAGTGGAAATTTAACTTAACACTTTGAAGAACAATTTCGCACGATAAGAAAGAACAATTGAGAGACTCTTTCCTAACTCAATAGACTCTGGAGGACAAGTACAGACGTCTCCGTACCTACCTCTCAAACTCTACTAAGCTTGTTCGTGAGTTGTGAGACCTATGCAACCTAGTGCTCTGATACCAACTTGTCACGACCCGGATTTCCCATCATCGGGGTCATGATGGCGCCTACTAAATGGAAGCTAGGCAAGCCAAATATTAATTACATCTCCATTAATTACTAATTTCTTATTAACAACATAAAAATTACAGCGGAAGACTTAGTCAAATGTGATAAAGAAAATCCAAATCTGATATACTACCCAAGATTGGTGTCACAATACTCACGAACTTCTAAGAATAATACACATAATTGTCTGAAAGAAAATACAAGCTGTTTATCTCGATTACATGAGATAACAGAATGAAAAGCATAGATAGAAGAGACAACGGGTCCTGCGGACGCCTGCAAGGCTACCTCGTAGTCTCGATAGTCGGAATATCCACAATCGTGCTACTGTTGTTACTGCTGTCCGTAACCTGTATCTGCGCAAAAAGAGCGCAGATTGTAGTATCAGCACAACCGACCCCATGTGCTAGTAAGTGCCTGGCCTATCCCAGCGAACTAGTGACAAGGCTAAGGCCAGTCACCCACCTAAACCTGTACAGTTGCAATATAGATATATATATATATATATATACAATACATTTATAAAGAAATACTCTACTCTAAAATAACAGTCAATAACTCTAGTTATCCAGAATAATCTAATCAACAGAATAAACCTTACTTTCTTGTCTCAATTTCCTCTTTCATTTCATGTCTCGTGGTAGGCGTACCACCCGCTCCCAACTATCACAGTAATTATCTCTTGTGGTAGGCGTACCACCCGCTCCCAATTATCAATAATTATATATCGTGGTAGGCGTACCACCCGCTCCCAAATATCAATAATTATATCTCGTGGTAGGCGTACCACCCGCTCCCAAATATATCAATAATTATATCTCGTGGTAGGCGTACCACCCGCTCCCAAATATATCAATAATTATATCTCGTGGTAGGCGTACCACCCGCTCCCAAATATATCAATAATTATATCTCGTGGTAGGCGTACCACCCGCTCCCAAATATATCAATAATTATATCTCGTGGTAGGCGTACCACCCGCTCCCAAATATATCAATAATTATATCTCGTGGTAGGCGTACCACCCGCTCCCAAATATATCAATAATTATATCTCGTGGTAGGCGTACCACCCGCTCCCAAATATATCAATAATTATATCTCGTGGTAGGCGTACCACCCGCTCCCAAATATATCAATAGGCTACCGGCAACTATGGCCAATGCCAAGATTTAAATCACTTCGTGGTCGGCGTACCACACGATCCCATTTCTTATTATATAAGTGGTCGGCGTACCACACGATCCCATTTCATAAATATATATATATATTACCGGCCTTTAGCCAATAATCTCTATATCAACAATATTTGTAATTACCGGTTTTTAAACCAATAATTTATAATAGCTTCAACAATTTACCTTCATTACCGGTATAACACCAATAATCCTTATTCAACAATTTATTCATTACTAAATTCATATTCCTACAAACTAGGATAGAACAAACACTTACCTCGAGTGCTTATGAACAATTCAATCCGTGGATATGTCTTTTCTTTCAATTTGGCTCCAATTCAACCGTATCTATACACAATTGATTTAATATCATCAATTCTACTCAACAACTAATTCTTAACACCAAATAACACTTTTTCAACATTCTGCCATGAATAGTAAATTTCAACCCCGGGCCCACATGGTCGGAATTCGGGGTTAGGACCAAAATCCGGTTACCCATCCCCCCAAGAGTTCATGTATATAATTTGTCTCAAAATCGGACCTCAATTCGAGGTCCAATTCCCAATTTATGAAAAACCCTATTTTCTAACAAAAACAAGAATTTACCATGAAAACATTTGATTTCTAATGAAAAACATGTTTAATGATGTTAGGAATTGAAAGAATTAAGTAAAAAGTGACTTACAATCGATTTGATGAAGAAGAAATCCTTGAAGAATCGCAAATGGGTGTTTTGGTTTTGTAAAAATGTGAAGAAATGACTGAAATCCGTGTTTTTCAGGTCTCTGTGTTCGCATTTGCGAACATGGGTTCGCAATTGCGAACCCCGACCAATTTCTGGAGTTTGAAAAATAAGCTAAGGGTGGGAAGTTCGCATTTGCGAACTTTTCTTCGCATTTGCGAAGCCAAGGCAAAACCGGGAAGTTCGCATTTGCGAACTATTGTTCGCAATTGCGAACACAGGCTAAATATGGGTAGGTTCGCATTTGCGAACTATTGTTGGCGAGTTCGCATTTGCGAACTATAGTTCGCATTTGCGAACACAGGCACAATAGGGTCAAGTTCGCATTAGCGAACTATTGTTCGCATTTGCGAACACATGCACAATAGGGGGAGTTCGCATTTGCGAACTATTGTTCGCATTTGCGAACTCTGCAGAATAGTGGGGAGTTCGCATTTGCGAACTATTGTTCGCATTTGCGAACTCTGCAGACCAATTGCAGACAGCAACTTCTAACATGAAAAATTGATCTCGTGGCCTATCCAAAGTTCACCCGAGCCCTCGGGGCTCCAAACCAAATATGCACATAACCTCAAAAACACATTATGAACTTGTTCGTGCGATCACATCGCCAATATCACCTCGTTTTCATCAAATCAAGCCTCAAATGCATGATTTTCATACCTTTAGTTTTCAAAACTTTCAAACTTGGGACTCAAGGTCCAAAACCTCTCAAACGACATCCAAATGTCATCAAACTTTACAGAAATCACATATATAATATTTAAGACTTGTACCGGGCGTCGGAACCAAAATACGAGCCCGATACCAAGGTCAATTAATTTATTTCCTTTAATAATTGTATCAAAAACAATTTCACATAAAAATTCATAACTTGGGCTCTAGGCCTCGAATTCGACTCCGGACGCATGTCCAAGTCCCATATTTTCCTACGGACCTCTCGGAACCATCAAATCTCGGGTCCGGATCCGTTTACCAAAAATGTTGACCGAAGTCAACCATATCAATATTAATATCATTTTTATCCAAATTTCTCATAGAATTCATATTTTCTATCACAAAAATCTTTCCGGCTACATGCTCGGATCGTGCACGTAAATCGAGGCAACATAGAATGAGGTTTTCAAGGCCTCGGAAGCTCGAAATTATTAATAAAATAAGTGATGACCCTTTGGGTCGTCACATAAGCTTACCATAAACTTTGTCCTTATAGGACTTAATATGAGCATTTGCAATGAAAATATAGTTACTTTATTTGGGTCAGAAAATACGTCTTGCATGCTTTGCAATAAATTGCACATGAATTATCCTTTTATAAACTTCAAGTTCATACTATTTTGTTCGAGGATCTAGATGTATAAATGATAATTCATTCCATATAACGTTTTCTCAATTGTTGTATCTTGTCTCCCCCTCATGTTAGAAAAAACTAACTTGTTTCCTCAACTTTGAGAACTCATCTTTGTGCGTTATGGTGTTAATCAAAATATACACCGCACATCAATAATAATAATAACATGGAATTATTTGGTTCCTGACCCTGAATCACTTGTGAGAGGAGAAAATAGTATACTTTCGTATATAATGTATATCAAACTGATATATATAACTTTGTTCTCATAAGCAATAGTTTAGCTATTAAGTGGAGGCACTCAATAAATTATTTTGCTAAACCAGCTATGATGTAGACCAACTTATCCAGATGAACTTCTTGAATAGAAAATCTGAAATATGCTCTAAATTAAATTATTAAGCAAGTTACCTCGCAAACATCATGTTGCGGGTTAGCAGTAATCGCACATGTAATCATCTCATAGATGCATCTTATGTGGTATACATGGCAGGTGAATGAGCCCATATTCACCTTTGATATTTTCAGCATTCATGGGATTCAATCCCAATTTTAGTTGGTATATTAATTAATGAGAACGTGCACATAAAAGAATTCGTAAAGAACTTTCTAGTTCTTAATATTTACCCATGTGAATTCTCTTTATTTTTGCACATCATACTTAAATGATATGGGTAATCAATTATGCCAACTGAATAAATTATCAATATTGATAAACTTCAGTTTTACACCATGAAGTGTGCAATTATGAATAAACTTCAAGTTTATTATGATATGGGTTTTTATATCAATAAATATTCACTTCATTGTGATATTCTTTTGTTTATGTAGTACGAATTGGATAATAAAGTGAATAACTTTTCACATACATATTACTCCGCTACAAGTTGTAGTAATAGAAGATATTAAATCTTTTCTTTATTTATAGTCTCAATATAATCAATCTCTTTCGCATATACTTTGAAATCTGAATAAGTTTCTTTGAGACTTACTACAACACAATACCTTGTTGGTAATCAATTGTATTTCTCCAAAATAGTGGTAATTGGCTCTTCCAAAGCTCTCAATTAATTGGTAGTACCACATAATCATCAACACCTATATGGTGAATATCTCTTTTAAAGAGAAACTTATACCATTATGGTCATGGCTAAAAATATACGCAAGATATGTTTCTTGCATTATTGTTGTCCTTTAATAATCACATTGTCAAAACATTGGCGTACAATAGGTACGTGACCAATGACCATTCATGCCATAATAATGATATTATTTTCTTATATCATCTCAAACCTCCTTCTAGAGGTGAGTGTGGTATATTCGCTACCACTAGCACGTTCATATTCTTTGAAGAATGAATATGTATTCATAAATCAGATGTTGTCACATTCACATCATGAATGGACCATAATCATCTATATGTGCTTTATAAAATCTCATGTCAAATCGATGACAAATATTACTTTCACGCGGTGAAGGATTATTTTGAGAATCCTTATTGTTCTCATTACCACAATGATGACGATATAATTTCGTCTATTGTCACGTCCACATCCATTGATTATTCATGGTAATAAATTTATCTTCTTTCAGACTTATCACATACTTCTATCATATTCTCTAAAGGGAATGAGAATAGAGCAAATTCAATGGGACGGGTTTTCAATTTTTTTGCCCACAATCATACGTGAATTTAATCATGGCAGGACATAGAAATTTTACCACTTCAGGTGGGTGTAATTTCTTAAAAACTCCATTAGAGTTGTAATCAAAATTTATCGTCTTTGCTTTTATTTAAAATTAAATTATAGAATATCAAGTATTTGAAAGAGAAAAGTAAAATACTTACCTTAAATCCAGAATTTAATCATGAAGGAAGTTCATAGAATAATTGACAATCATTATGCTCAATTTTAAAACTTCTACTCAATTGGTTAAAGTCTCGTGCTGGTAACGTGTTATAAAATAATAAAAGAAGAAGAAGAGTATTGCAGAACAAAGTAGAGAGATAAAATTCTTATTGAATTTTGGGATGAATTACAATGGAATAGAACCCTCTATTTATAGGGAGATTGTGACTTAGCCACCAAATAATAAACCCTAGAACCTCTCTAAATATAGACATTCACCTTAAATAGAATTCTATTTATAATATTTTAATAAAAGTGAATTAGATTACTACAATCTCTATACAATATTAGCATAATCTTCTCCATTAATGTAGAGCCAATAAATGTGAATATTATATGCTATAAAAATAGTTCAATCAGTCAATCATGACTCAAAAGTTATATGAAAAATGATTACTCTGAAAATATTATTAGCGATTTTCTTTATCTATAGTCAGTCAATCTTTCTTTGGGTGATTAGATTGAAGATGTTTGTCGAAAGTCCAGTGACTACAAATTGTGTGTCAAATATCTTAGAGCGAACCCTAAGAGCTCTTCCACTGATAAAAAACGCTTGACACGTATTATGCCTCAGTTGTCTTTATCTAAGGCTAAGAACATTTATAATGAAGTTGTAAGTCTATTGCAGCAAAAAAAAAAAAAAGAAGTCGTTCTAAAGTAATGCCTTCAGATTTGTAAGGACAACTATGATGGAGCAGTGGATCACATTACATCTTCTATTGAATATTTAGATGCAAATAATTTTTTTAATGCCGAGAGTTTAGAAACAGATGCCTCGGATGATTCCAGCTATTGTGAAGAATCATTCATCGAACCACCTATTCGCAAGTCCCCATTAAAACCAAAGAGCGATGATTTTATTTATTTTGTTGAGACAACAGTGACTTTGATACGCTCTGTAAGAACTTTGTAAACTCATATCTTTTAGCGTTGCACCCAATATCAAAGACTTTAGTAAAGTATGATAAACAAGCTTTCATCTTAATTATAAGATGTTATCAGAATTACTACTTAATAATTTATCCTAAAGTTTGCTTTACAAGTTATTGTCTTTAGGAAAACACACGGGTTGTATCAGTAGCTTTGACCTGTCGAGTAACGATTGCTCCATCTGGTAAGAAAGGACGTGCGACGACCCGACCAGTCATCTCAGATTTTGATACCAATATGTCATGACCTAAAAATTGAGCCGATCGTGATAGCGGCTATCGTGAAACTAGGCCAGACAACTTATTTTCAAATACTCCATATTTCAATTGAAACTTAAGTAAAACCATATTTTTACACAAATCCGATAAAAGATATAAAGTAAAAATCAAAACAAAGCAGAAAATACAAGCCCGACTCCGGGTGTCACCAAGTCATGAGCAAAATACTACAGCTGCTCAAAATAAACAAGACTAACATAATCTGAGAATAGCCAACAAATACACTAAGAGGAAGATAAGGAAGGATAAGGCGAGACTGTGATCACCAAGCAACTACTCTTTATCTATAGATAAAATCCACATCTCAAATGATCAGCAACCGCTACCGTGACCAGAGATACCTTAATCTGCACACAAGATACAGGGGGTAACGTGAGTACACCAACTCAGTAAGTAACAAATCCAAACTATGGACTGACAAGTAGCGACAAACCAAACCTCAACAGGTAATACCATTAAAGTGTATAGAAAAATAGACATGCTTGCATTTCAAGTAAAAACTCAATAGCAAATAAATGTAGTTTCATTAGTACGGAGTAATAAGATCAGGAAATCTCTACGTACCAGTGAACAAATACCATGATCAATGTTCTGTGTATCGCCACTGACAAGTGCTAACCACTCGGTACTACATATGGCCATCCAACCTAGGAAAGATCCACCCCGAACAATATATATCACTAACCGAAGTCATCCAGTACTGAAGAACGGCATTCCATCCCTATGGAGAAGATCCATCTCAGGTATCAATACTTCGGACAAGATCCATCCCTCAATATCATCAACAACGCTCACTGGGGGTGTGTTAGACACTGTAGAAGGGCTCCTACATCCCAAGCGCTATCATAATCATCAACATAACCACTGCGGTGTGTAGCCCGATCCCATATACTATCACTCATAATCAGGCTCTCAGCCTTACTCAGTCATCTCTCTAGTCTCGCAGACACGGGCTGACAATGTCATCATACTAGCCCGAACAATGATATAATGTGCCAAATAACAATAACCGAGATTGAGGCATGATATAAAATGCATGAACGTGACTGAGCATAGAATATCAATGAAGATAATAACATGAAAATAAGAAACGACCTCTCAGGTCATAACAGTATCGGTGTGATGCCTTAACATGATAACTAGCATGATTTAAAGCTCATTAACTTAATCACATAATCTCAACACAGATATCAACAAGAAAAAGTCACTAAGTCGTGCCATGGAATGATCCAGGTCGTGATTATCACGGTGCACGCCCACACGCCATCACATGTCATTTATGTCACCTCAATAGTAATCATAGAACAGATAGATTGGGGTTACGAACCCTTAGAACCAAGTTTGGAAGTGTTACTTACCTCAAGCCAAGTCAAACTCTAGTCGGCGACGCCTTTGGCTCTTGATTAGGCCTCCAAATGGCTCAAATAAAAGCAAAATCGGTATATTATGATCAATATACGCTAAAGGAATGAAACCCATACGAAAATCATCAAGTTAACTCAAAAATACCGAAATTGGCCAAACCTGACCCCCTGGCCTACGTCTTCGAATTTGATAAAAATCACATCACAATAATCCTCATCCTCCTGCGAGTCCATACATACCAAGAACATCAAAATCAACCCTCAAATGGCCCCTCAAATACCCAATTTAAACTCTCCAATTTAAAGCCCTAATTCACCCATTTTAGCCTTTAAATCCCACTAATTTCATGTCTAATTAGATAAAAATCACAATAGAATCCAGTATTGAGTACACAAACCTTACCTCCAAGTGTTTCCCTTCGAATCCCTCTCAAAAAGCTTCAAAGCCATTCGAAAATGGCCTAAAAATCGCGATGATGGCGTTTTGTACATTGATGGTAGGCTATAATTACGTATTTTAGTAGCTTATTACACTCGAGTTTACTGCACTATAATTGAGTTTGAGCTTTAATCGCTAGTATTTTGCACTAATTATGTGTTTTATGCCTTGCAGGTGTGATTTCGAGCTATATATACGTTATGGAATGAATTTAAGTGATTTGAATCTTCGAAGTCTGAGTAAAAGCTCAAGGAATTAAGCCGGAATCATGTTCGGGGGTCAATTTGATAGTTGAGAACAAACAGAGACTCGATGAGGCATATTGCGCACTGTCTAGTACTTCGGACATAACTGTTTGCTCAGAACTCCGTTTTGGCTCCATAATATATGGTTGGAAAGCTAACTCAAAGGGATAAAACGTTCATGTTTTAAGCTTTCCCAAATTCTAAACGGAATAATATGAAATGCAGCGGTTTCACCGCGATCGCGGTAGAACCGCGGCAGAAAATCAGAGACCATGTTTGGCCGCGGTTCTACTGCGTTTTGGCCGCGGTCGCGCTGCTCCAGGCGTCAAAAAGAGTCCTATTTTGTCCGGAACAAATTTATTTCGGCCCTACACTATTCCAACTTGTATAAAAGGTGTCCTAAACCTATTTGGGAATGGAGGGGACATATTTTGGACACAAATTGTAATACATTACTAGAGGGTTAGACAACACCCTATGTGTCCTAAGGAGGCAAGAGACACTACTAGAGGGTTAGACAACACCCTTGAAGGCAAGAACACATTGGGAGCAAGGCGGGGAATTCTTCTACAAGTTTTTCCTTCCTCTTCCTATTTTTCATTGTTGGTTATGACTTTTAGTATTGTAGTTTTACATACTATTATGAATAGCTTGTAAGGCCCCGTAAAATTTTGTGCATAAAACCTAGTAGCTGTGGTGTCTTGGTCCGAATAATGTGTTAGGAATGCGTAGAATTCTTCGCGGCGAGCTTGCGAGCCGCGGTTCGGACCCTTGGTAGTGATTTAAGAGTCAAAAATGTTGAGAATAAAATTTTCCAGAAAAATGTCAAATATGCGGTCAAGAATGCGACCGCAAACCTGACATGCGGACCGCATTCTTGCCGCAAATCGTTCCAGAGAGTTTCCCAAAAATCTGTCAAAAGTGCGGTCGATGTGCGATCGCATGTCAAATCTGCGGTGCATTTTTGCGACCGCAGATCAAACATGTGGACCGCATTTTGGCCGCATTCCTTAACAGAACCTGCATAACTTTGAGGCCATTTTTGCGGTCACTTTGCGGACCGCATGTGGATTCCGCGGTCGCATAGTGACCGCATATTTGACCCCGGCCCAGATTTTTGTAACATTTTGACCCGATCTCTTCTTTAATATAACACACTTCTTCTTCATTTTATCATATCATCTCACCAAAAATTAGAGAGAGAAGAGAGGGTTTTTAGAGAGAGAAATCTTGCATCTTCAAGGATTGTTCCAACTACCTTAATTCCAAGGGATCTTAGGGCAAGGATTCAACTTCCCCAATCTTTTCAAGGTAAAAACCCTAACTATTTTCTTTGATTTTTAATTTTAATTGGGTAAAGAGAGGTTTGCATATAATAGCTTTTAAAAATAGAATTTTTACACTCATGCATGATTATTGAACTTGATTTTTAGTAAAAAGAAGTGAGTAGAAGTAAGAGTCTTCAAGAACAAGGTTGGCAAGAGTAAGATAGCTTGGGTAAGCATAAAGTAGGAAGTTAACGGAAGAAAACTCACCACCAGGTATGTATGGCTAATTTTGATTCTTGTAAAATCGCCCAAATGTGTGCGAATTGTTTTGGCATGTGTCAAATTGAGAAATTTTACGTAATTCTTTGATTTCCTTGTTGAGCATTTGATTGATGTTGAACTACGTGTGGTGTGGTATGAAATATGAATTGAAAGATAAAAAGGTAATCGAGATTGGTAACGAATTGGGAACAACCATTGTGATGGCATATTTGGCTTATTGTGAAGGAATTTGAAACACCTTTATTGTGGTAAATTGTTGAACATGATTATGTGGGCATTTTCGATTTTGGAATACTTGTAACTTGGTTTTGATATTGGCTTGAGAAGAAATTGAGAACATGAACCAATGTGTAAGTTGCTTATTTGAACTTGTTGAAATTGTGTGTAGTACCTTATCTCCTGTTTGAAATTGTTGTGTTTTCAACTGTAAGGCGGGGTCGTGTTGCGCGCCGCAACGTGGGGAAATAAGGTGTGGGTTGGGGTGATAAGGGTGGCCGAGGTAATAAGGGTGGTCGGGGCAATAAGGATGGAAAGCGATCGAAATCGCTATTGAAAAATTGATACAAAAATCAATAATGTGAAATTGTGAAAGGAGACAGCAGGAGAGTTTGCAACCTGTGGGGCACTGATTGCCCCTTTGTTTGACTATGTGTGCTTTACGTGATTGATTGGTTATTGTTAAATTGGTTGATCGTAGAAAGTGCTTTGTGTGAGAATTATTTGAAATGAGGAAAATGTGGAAACATGGTTGGCTGGCTTAATTAATTGTTGATGTAATTTAATGGCTTGAGTTTACTTGAGACAAAGTTTGTCCATACATACCAGTACAATTCAAGTGTATTGACGTCCCTTTTGCCGGGGGCGCTACATTCGTGTCATGATTGTAGGTGGATCGGTAGCAGGCACTTCAACTCATCGGCAGTAGTATCCTTCTCCTTCCACTGCCCGTTTTGGTGAGCCCCTTTCTTCCTCGGGGCCTTGTGTGGTTCATGCCACTTGGTTTAGATTTCATTTTGGTTTTGTAAGGTATAGCCGGAGCCTTGTTACCGGCAAGTATTGTATTTCCCTTTTTGTATCCTAGAGGCTCCATAGACATGTAAACTGTGGGATTGTGGCCTATGTATATGTATGGGGCGTTGTAAATATAAATTATGAACTTGTTAGTGAATCAATCACATGGTTTTGTTTATGCATTATGAAATCAGTCATTATTGGTAAAATATTTGGTTAATGAGAAACAATCAACACAGGGTTAACGCGTGGGAATGAAAGGCACCCAGGTCCGCTTGACTGGGGCAACCCGGTCAGGCGCCGGTCATGTCCCTCGATTTGGGGCGTGACAAACTTGGTATCAGAGCTTATGGTTTTAAAGTGTCCTAGGATGTCTCGGAGCCGTGTCTAGTAGTGCCCTTCTTATAGGTGTGTTGTCGACCACATCATATAAGTAGGGGGCTACACGGGTATTTAGGAATTTACCTACTTCTTTGTTAATCTATATCGTGCGGTAAAGTGCAATGTGGAAATATCCGTGTCTAATTCGTGCCTTGTTCCCAAATTTTCAGAATATGGCACCTAAGAAGAAGGCTAGACTCGGCCTTAGGGCCAATGCCGGCCCAAGTGCAGCTGTTAATCATGTACCCGATGCCGTGGGAGAGAATGACCCACCGGTCCCGAATTTTCCTGACCCATCTGTTCAAAACCCAAGTGTCCCTATCCCAGCTGCGGCAGAGGATGCCACCATTCCTCCTGCCAGTGTTCCTGACTCAAATACAGTTCAGGCTTCGGGCTCCGGTATCTCTAATGAAGATCTTAGGGGAGCCATCCATATGTTAACACAGGCTAGTGGCCGCCCAGGCCCAGAGATCCCATGATGCCCCTGCATCCTCCAGCGGACAGGGAGATTCCTTTGGCTCCGGAGTCCATCAATTCTTGCGATTGGCCCCTCCAGAATTTTCAGGCACCGATCCAGAGGCTGACCCACAGGAATTCCTTGATGAGATATACAAGACCCTCAGAGTGATGAAGGCTACAGATATAGAGGGGGTAGAGTTGGCCTCTTACAGGCCGAAGGGAGCGGCACGTTCATGGTTCGAAATGTGGGAGGATTCCCGTGAGGAAGGGAGCCCTCTGGCCAGATGGGATGAGTTCGTAGATGCATTTATGGACCACTTCTTGCCTGCCGAGGTGATGGCAGCTCGTTCCACGGAGTTCGAGGTCCTCAAGCAGGGCAGTATGAGTGTTTGGGAGTATCACATGGAGTTCGTAAGGTTGTCCAAGTATGCTCCTCATTTAGTGTCGACCATGGATGCCCGGGTTCGACGGTTTGTTCAGGGCCTTAGCCCTTTGGTGGTGAATGAGGCCGCCACAGCAGCTTTGCACTCAGACATGAACTATGGGAGGATTGTGGGGTTTGCTCAGGCCACAGAGGCCAGGAAATTGAAGATTCGTGCAGAAAGAGAAAGTAGCAACAGGGCCCGGTCAATGGGTCGTTCAGGGAGATCACTTCCAGGGAGGGGGTCATCAGGGCCATCCCAGTCATATGCTCAGTCCTCCGCGAGTGCACCGCCATCCGTGCACAGTCATCAGCAGGGCAGTTACTCGAGACCTGGTTCAGACAGCAGGAGGTCTCGTCAGTCTGGTCATCCCGGGGTGAGATCCCAGCAGCAGGGGAGACCTACATGCCCCAAGTGTGGGAGATTTCATACAGAGACTTGCTACCTTGACCTTCCAGTGTGCTTTGGGTGCGGGGTGAGAGGTCACATTCAGCGGGACTGCCGTGCACCCCGTCAGGGTATAGGTAGGGGATCTGCTCAGTCATCCGGTTCTTCAGCTGCTACATCATCAGCGCGTACTCCAGCAGCAGCAGGGCGTGGTGCAGCTAGGGGTGGAGCTCGGGGTAGGGGTGGACCTAGCCGATTCTATGCATTGAGTGGCCGCCAAAATGCCGAGGCTTCTCCAGATGTTGTTACAGGTATCATGTCTGTTCGGACTATTGATTGCTATGCCCTTATTGATCCAGGGTCCTCCTTGTCTTATGTTACTCCATTCATTGCTTCAAGTTTTGGGATAGAACCCGAACAGCTTCATGAGCCGTTCTCGGTGTCGACTCCAATCGGTGATTCTATTACAGCCTCACGAGTCTATAGAAATTGTGTTGTTACGGTGGGTGGTCGTGATCAAATTTTGGCGCCGTTGCCGGGGAACTAACAGTGTAGTTATATGTGTATATATTGCTAGGTTTCAAGTTTGAACTTTTATTTTATTATTTTATTTATTATTATTATTATTTTTATTTTAGTTTTATTTGTTTATTTGAGAAACATGACATCATGGAATTATGAGAATTTTGTTGTTGATAATTCTTCTTTTGATCCTCCTTATGCATATTGTCACGACCCTAGTTCACCAATTGTGAACATGTCGTGATGGCACCCAGTCCCCACGAACTAGGTAAGCCTAACACGTTGCGGAATATACAAGTTATAAATACTTAAATAAGAAACAGCGGAAAAATAGCATAAAAGATATGTAATCCATGCCACTTGGCACATACATCCATCACACAATGAATAAAACATTACCAAGATCCGGAACCCCACGGTAACACAGACTAAAAGAGAAAATACAACTGTGGCTCTATGTGTAAAGAGTATCTAACAACGAAATGAAGAAAAATGTCAACTAGCACTACTAGAATAGAAGGAAAGCCTCCGGATCTGCGGACGTAGCAGATCATACCTCGAGGTCTCCAGAAAAGCTGCGGAAATCACCTAGCACGAACCTGCTCTGATGTACCTGGATCTGCACAACAAAAGTGTGCAGAAGAGTAGCATGAGTACACCACGGCGGTACTCAGTAAGTGCCAAGCCTAACCTCGATGGAGTAGTGACGAGGTAGATCAGGGCCCTACTGAGAAAACAATAATATAATGATGATAACCAAATAAACAGTTTAAATGATAATAATTTCCGAAATAACAACATTATGATGATTACTGCAACTGTCTACAATTAAGCTAACAACAAATAACCAACTCAAATAAAAAAATCCAGGATCTGTGGGAATTGAACCCACAGTCCCATTCTCAGTACCCCTGGGTCTCCGGGAATCGAACCCGCAGCCCATGTCTCAATAATATCTCAATAACTCAGGATCTCCGGGAATCGAACCCGCAGTCCCTACCAATAAGTCGGGATCTCGGGAATCGAACCCGTAGTCCTCATTTCAATAATCTCAGGATCTCGGGAATCGAACCCATAGTCCATATTTCAATAATCTCAGGGATCTCGGGAATCGAACCCGTAGTCCATATTTCAATAATCTCGGGATCTCGGGAATCGAACCCGTAGTCCACATTTCAATAATCTCGGGATCTCGGGAATCGAACCCGTAGTCCATATTTCAATAATCTCGGGATCTCGGGAATCGAACCCGTAGTCCACATTTCGATAATCTCAGGATCTCGGGAATCGAACCCGTAGTCCATATTTCATTAAGCTCAGGATCTCGGGAGTTGAACCCGTAGTCCACAACCACGGCAAGTAAAGGAATACACAGAGAGAAGTATAATATGCTTAACGATAACTTCGCCGATGAACAGTGCCAGCGATTACCAAGAAAACCCAAGTAAGTCAATTAAGCAACTAGACAGTTAGATTCTATCTAATCATGCTTTTCTAACTACTACCGGGTAGGAATATCGAATTTAACAACTAAAAATAGGAATATCATTCATTGAACATTTGAGTAAAGTATGTGTTCAACAACCAGTGCATGTACACGCCCGTCACCTCGCGTACAAGGCATTTAAAGTATCACAATAATATCCTAGGGGTGAAAGTCCCCCACACAAAATTAGACAAGCCACTTACCTCAATTCCGGTACAAAACCGCTAAGTAATAACCCTCTTGCCACGAATGTCGGCCTCCACAAGTGTAGAATCTGATAAAAATCAATAGAATCACATCAAAATAGGCCAATTGGGCATTACCCAATCAAATTAACTCAAAATTCACCAAAACCCACAAGTTGCCAAAACCCGACTTTCGGTACGCTTATCGAAAAATCACGAAAGTTATATATTCGGAACCCTTGTCTCAATACGAGTCTAAGCATATAAAGTTTATCAAATTCGGACTCCATTTGCCCACTCAAAACCTTGATCTTCTAAAGTTCAAGCCTAGGGTGAAAACCCCCATAAAACACCCCAAATTCCTCCATTTTCATGAGATAATTGCATAATATTGTCAACAATAATCATAATTTGAGTCCATAGTTGATTACCTGAAGAAACCCCTTGAATCTCCCTTCAAAATCGCCCAAATCGCCCCTTAAGCCGAGCCCTCAAAGTTTGGAAATGTTTCTGAAATTTCTAACTTCCGACATAATTAACTCCCTGCGATTTCCGCTTCTGCGGACGAAATTCCGCTTCTGCGGATCCGCTTCCGCGACATTTTGTCGCTTCTGCGAAGCCCGGGCCTGGCTGGCCCATTCCGCTTCTGCGAGCCTAAAGCCGCTTCCGCGAGGCCGCTCCTGCGGACAAAGGTCCGCTCCTGCGGAACTCTCCGCTCCTACGAACAAAAGTCCGCTTCTGCGGACTCGCCTAAGCGGAGGCTTGTCCGCTTCTGCGAGATTCCCCACTCGTCTCCTGACCGCTTCTGCGGTCCCCATCCTCGCACCTGCGAGGCCGCTTATGCGGACAAGGACCGCCCCTGCGCTCCAGTCCGCTTCCGCGCTCCAATTTCCGCTTCAGCGGACTCGCCTCTGCGGTTCCATTTCCGCAGGGGCGAAAACAACAGAGGCAGAATTCCCTAACCTGCAATTTCCATGATTTCTCCCGTTTAACCATCCGAAACCACCCCGAGGCCCCCGGAATCTTATCCAAGCACACCAACACATCCTAATACCTTATTCGAACTTGTTCCAATCCTCAAAACACGTCTAACAACATCAAAACCCATAATTCACATTGAATTCAAGCCTAAATTTCTTAAAACTCTCTGAATTACACATTCGATCTAAAACCCGACCAAACGACTTCCGAATGACCTGAAAATTTGCGGACATATCCAAAATTACATAATGAAGCTACAGAAATTGTTGGAATTCCATTCCGACCCCCGGATCAAAATCTCACCTATCGTTCGTATTCGCCAAAATTTCAACCTTCGGCATTTCAAGCCTAATTGAGCTACGGACCTCCAAAATACATTCCGAACGCGCTCCTAACCCCGAAATCACCTAACGGAGCTAATGGAACCATCGGATTTCCGTTCTGAGATCGTCTTAACACTGTTCCGGTTACGAACCATTTTCTAGCTTTAAAGCTCTCATTCAGGGACTAAGTGTCCCAAAATGCTCCAAATTTCAAAACGACTCTCCCGGCAAACCACAATAGCAGAAATGAACTTAGGGAACAGTTAAATTAGGGATTGGGGCGTAATTTTCTAAAACGACCGGTCGGGTCGTTACATCTTCCCATACTTAAAGATTCGTTCGTTCTCGAATGAGCATAGAAAACATACCTGGAGTAGTGAAAAGATGAGGGTACTGACTGCGCATATCCTGCTCGGCCTCCCAAGTCGCCTCCTCGACCGGCTGGCCCCGCCACTGAACCTTTACCGATGCGATGTTCTTTGACCTCAGCTTTCTGACCTGCCTGTCTAGAACGGCAACTAGCTCCTCAACATAAGACAGATCCTTGTCTAGCTGAACAGAAGTGAAATCCAACACATGCGACGGGTCACCATGGTATCTCCGGAGCATGGAGACATGAAATACGGGGTGAACTCCGGCTAGGCTAGGAGGTAAGGCCAACTCATAAGCAACCTCCCCAACACGCCTCAAAATCTCAAAAGGGCCAATAAATCTAGGACTCGGCTTTCCTTTCTTTCCAAACCTCATAACGCCCTTCATGGGCGAGACTCGAAGCAGAACCCGCTCACCAACCATAAAAGCCACATCGCGAACCTTCTTGTCCGCATAACTCTTCTCTCTAGACTGGGCTGCACGAAGTCTGTCCTGAATCACCTTGACCTTGTCCATAGCCTCCTGAACCATATCAGTACCTAGCAACCTGGCCTCGCCCGGCTCAAACCAACCCACGGGAGACCTGCAGCACCTCCTACCATATAGGGCCTCGTACGGTGCCATCTGAATACTAGACTGGTAGCTGTTGTTATAAGCAAACTCCGCCAGTGGCAAGAAGTGATCCCATGAACCTCCAAACTCAATCACGCACACACGGAGCATATCCTCCAAAATCTGAATAGTGCGCTCGGACTGCCCATCAGTCTGGGGGCGAAATGCTGTGCTCAGCTCCACCCGAGTACCTAACTCCTGCCGTACAGCTCTCCAGAACCGTGAAGTGAACTGAGTGCCTCTATCTAAAATGATGGAAACTGGAATACCATGCAGCCGAACTATCTCCTTGATATAGATCTCTGCAGTCATTCCGATGAATAAGTAGTGCTCACCGGTATAAAATAGGAGGACTTAGTCAGCCGATCCACAATGACCCAAATGGAATCAAACTTCCTAACCGTCCGTGGAAGTCCGGATACAAAGTCCATGGTAATGCGCTCCCATTTCCACTCGGGAATCTCAATCTGCTGCATCAATCCACCCGGACGCTGATGCTCATACTTCACATGCTGGCAGTTGAGGCATCTGGAAACATAATCAACTATATCCCTCTTCATCCGCCTCCACCAGTAATGCTGTTTCAAGTCCCGATACATCTTCGCGGCTCCCGGATGGATGGAATACCGCGAGCTATGGGCCTCTGCTAGAATCAGCTCTCGAAGATCATCTACATTGGGCACACGGATGCGCCCCTTCATCCTCATAACTCCATCATCTCCGATGGTAACATCTCGAGCATCACCACGCCGAACTCTATCCTGGAGGACAAGCAAATGAGGGTCGTCGAACTGACGCTCCCTGATGCGGTCAGATAGAGAAGATCGAGAAATCACACAAGCCAGAACCCGGCTGGGCTCCGAAAGATCCAATCTAACAAACTGTCTGGCCAAAGCCTGGACATCCATCGCCATAGGCCTCTCCGAAGCTGGAAAATACGCCAAACTCCCCAAACTCTCTGCCCGACGACTCAAGGCATCGGCAACCACATTAGCCTTGCCCGGATGATAGAAAATAGTAATATCATAGTCCTTCAGTAGCTCCAACCATCTCCTCTGACGCATATTCAGGTCCTTCTGCTTAAGCAAGTGCTGCAAGCTCCGGTGATCAGTGTAGATCTCACAAGGAACCCCATATAAATAATGACGCCAAATTTTCAAGGCGTGAACAATGGCAACTAGCTCCAAATCATGAACAGGGTAATTCTTCTCATGCACCTTCAGCTGTCTCGACGCGTAGGCAATCACCCTACCATCCTGCATCAATACCGCACCGAGTCCAACTCGTGAGGCATCACAATATACAGTATAGGACCCCGAACCTGTAGGCAACATCAATATAGGGGCCGAAGTCAACGCTGTCTTGAGCTTCTGAAAGCTCGCCTCACACTCGTCTGTCCACTGTAAAGGGGCACCCTTTGGGGTCAATCTGGTCATAGGTGCTGCAATCGAAGAGAACCCCTCTACGAAATGACGGTAATAGCCCGCCAAACCAAGGAAACTGTGAATCTCAGTAGCGGAGGAGGGTCTGGGCCAACTTCGCACGGCCTCCACCTTCCTCGGATCTACTCGAATACCATCACTCCACACCACGTGGCCTAAAAATGCCACTGAACTCAACCAGAATTCACATTTAGAGAACTTGGCATATAGTTGCTTCTCCCTCAGAATTTGAAGCACTATCCTCAAATGCTGCTCGTGCTCTTCCCGGCTCCAGGAATATACTAGAATATCATCAATGAAGACAATCACGAACGACCAGATAAGGCCTGAACACACTGTGCATCAAATGCATAAAGGCTTCTGGGGCATTAGTCAGCCCAAAAGACATCACGAGGAACTCATAGTGACCATACCGTGTCCTAAAGGCAGTCTTCGGGATATCCGGCTCCCGAATCTTTAGCTGGTGATACCCAGAGCGCAAATCAATCTTAGAAAACACCTGTGCGCCCTGTAACTGGTCAAATAAATCATCAATACGGGGCAAAGGATACCGGTTCTTCACTGTAACCTTATTCAGCTGACGATAGTCAATGCACAAACGCATAAAATCGTCCTTTTTCTTCACGAACAATACAGGAGCACCCCAAGGCGAAACACTGGGTCGAATAAAACCCTTACCCAATAACTCCTGTAATTGATCCTTCAACTCCTTCAACTCGGGAGGAGCCATACGGTACGGTGGAATAGAAATGGGCTGAGTGCCCGGCAACAAGTCAATAGCAAAGTCAATATCTCTGTCGGGCGGCATGCCCGGAAGATCAGCTGGAAATACATCCGCAAAGTCACGTACCACATGAACAGAATCAATAGAGGGAGTGTCAATACTGACGTCCCACACATAGGCTAGATAAGCAGCACACCCCTTCTCAACCATACGCTGAGCTCTGAGAAAAGAAATAACACGGCTAGGGGTGTGATCTAGAGTACCACTCCACTCAATACGTGGAATGCCTAGCATAGCCAGCGTCACGGTCTTGGCGTGACAATCAAGAATAGCATAATGGGGTGACAACCAGTCCATGCCCGGAATAATATCAAAATCGACCATCCCGAGCAACAATAGATCCGCTCTGGTCTCAAAATCACAAATGGTAACCAAACACGACCGATATACGCGGTCCACTACCAAAGAATCACCCACCGGAGTGGAAACATAAATGGGGGCACTCAAAGAATCCCGAGGCACACCCGGATGAGAAGCAAAGTAAGAAGACACATATGAAAAAGTGGAACCAGGGTCGAATAGAACCGATGCCTCCCTGTGACTAACCATAATAATACCTGTGATAACAGAGTCAGATGCAACAGCCGCAGCGCGATCAGGAATAGCATAGAATCTGGCCTGTCCCCCCTCTCGAGGGCGGCCTCTGGAACCCTGACCCCCGCCCCTGGATGGCTGGGCAGGTGGAGTGGCAGCTGGGGCTGGAATGATAGCCTGCTGGCCCTGAGAACCACGCGGATGCTATGATGACTGATGAGAGGCTCCTCTCCTGCGCCTGGCGCACTCCCTAACCAGGTGGCGAGTATCCCCGCACTCAAAACAAGCTCTGGGAGGACGCGGTGGCTGTGACTGACCGGCCTCACACCTACTAGTCTGACTCCTGGAAGGACCCCGCGCAGGAGGTGCACTGGAAACTGGGGGAGCATAATAAGGCTCCTGAGGTGCTGGAAGACCTGGAGTACTACCGGCTGCGGGCAATGCCGAGTGAACTGGTCGACCGGAATAACCCCTGCCAAAACGACCGGCTGATGAAGTGCGGGCACCAGAGAAATGGCCCGACTCACGAGACCTCTTGGGCTCTCTCTCTCTCCGCTCTCTAGGGAGCATACTCTCGATCCTCTTGGCAATGCTAACTGCCTACTGATAAGATATATCTGTCTCAAGCTCTCTGGCCATGCTGGATCGGATAGGCGGAACAAGGCCCTCAATAAATCTCCGCACTCGCTCCCGAACCGTGGCTACCAAAGCCGGTGCATGCCTGGCTAGGCGGGTGAAACTGATAGCATACTCCGATACTGACATGGAGCCCTGTCGCAATCGCTCAAACTCCGAGCGCCAAGAATCCCTAAGGCTCTGTGGAACAAACTCCCTCAAAAACAGATCTGAAAACTGCGTCCAAGTCAATGAAGCAGACTCCTCTGGACTATCCAACTCATACGTGCGCCACCAATCATAAGCGGCCCCACGAAACTGAAAAGTAGTGAAGGAAACCCCGCTGGTCTCCACAATCCCCATAGTGCGAAGAATACGATGACACTCCTCCAGAAAACCCAATGCATCATCTGAAGCCAAACCACTAAACACCGGAGGGTCATATTTCTTGAACCTCTCCAATCTACGCTGCTCGTCCTCAGAGGCAGCTGGTCCACCTCCGGGCTGTGCTGGGGCAGCAGGAGGCATAACCAAAACATCTGGAACCTGTCCCACTGGCACATGCTGCTCCGGTGTAACGGCTGCGGGAGTCTGGGCCCCTCCCCCGGCCTGAGATGTAGCTGAAACAAGAGGAAGCAGTCCTGCCTGGGCTAAATGTCACGACCCCAAACCCCGGTCGTGATGGCGCCCAACACATTGCTAGGCAAGCCCGACCATCTTATCCAATTAAACCAGCCAAGTATAGTTAATACTGATTAATCGGCGTGATTAGCCTGTTTTCATAACAAATCAAGAAGTGTAGAACCGAAATACAAGAACACAGTCCCATCCAAATCGTGGTGTCACAAGTCTGAGCCTCTACAAATGAGATCTACTACAAAATCAAGTCTAACCAGAATGGAGACAACAAAATGATAAAAAGGAAGAGGTCAGGTACTGCGGACGTTGGCAGCTACCTCGAAGTCTCCATAGAATGGGGATAATAAAGCAGTTGCGATAGCTCAACTGCCCTCCTGAACCTGTATATCTGCACAAAAAGTGCAGGGGAGTGGGGTGAGTATATTTCAACTCAGTGAGTAACAATAATAAATAATAACTGAAAATAAGAACTCCTGTACTATCACTAAATAGTTCTAAGGCAACCCCCACAGGTTAATCATCACTATAATGAGTACTCTGATCTCCAGTCCACATCTATCTCATCTAGGTCCCACACTGACCACATCCTCGCTCGTACCACTACGGTATACAGCCATCTCAATATATGGAGACATATACATCCGTCTATAACATATAAATATTTCAGTATATATATGAATATGAATAAGTATAATGCTGCGGCGCGCAGCCCGCTCCAATACATATACCGCTGCGGCGCGCAGCCCGCTCCAATACATATACCGCTGCGGCGCGCAGCCCGCTCCATTTAACGCTCACTGAGAATGTGTGCAGACTCAGACTCCGAAGGGGCTCCTACAGCCCAAGCGCAATAATACCGCGGCGTGTAGTCCGTCCCACATGTATATTACATGTATATTACTGCGGCGTGCAGTCCGATCCAATATATATACTGCTGTGGCGTGCAGCCCGATCCAATATAGGTCTATACCGATTGAGATGAGTTAGGGTCAAGGACCCACTTTGAGATCAGTATTTGCTTGGCCTCTAAGGCCCAATATAATATATCATAGTGGGTCCTTGACCCTGTCTCAGTCAATATAGACTTGGCCTTTCAGGCCCAATATAACATCTCATAGTGGGTCTTTGACCCTGTCTCAGTCAATATAGACTTGGCCTTTCAGGCCCAATATAACATCTCATAGTGGGTATTTGACCCTATCTCATCTCAATCGGTATAGACTTGGCCTTTCAGGCCCGCTCAGCTAGAACAGGGAATTCCACCCTAGATAATCTCTCTCAATGTACACATCTAGTACGGGCTCATATTATGCTATACAGCTAGAGCTACGGCTGAGTGTATGTTTCCAACACGATATAAGGGTCACCTAGCTCTATAGGTTCCCTAATGCTCTGCAGATCGGCACAAGGCCCCAAACATGGCTTTCAGCCCAATTGCACAGTTATAAACTTATTATCAGTCATAACACACAGTATACTATTAGTCGGGAAGGACTAAGTCGAACCCCCAATCACAATGTCACCACGCCCGTCATAGAACGCGTGTCTCGTCTCAATATAGCACTGTGAAGTGCTAGTACGGGGTTTCAAACCCTCGGTACATTATTTACTACTACCACTCACCTCGAACCGGTAGAAGCTTCATGCCCGCGACGCCTTAGCTCCTCGAACCGGCATCCACGCACGTCAAACTAGCCAAAATCAGTACAAATATATCAAAATAGGCTAATGGAACATAACCCAATCGAAAGAACTCGAAAAATATCAAAAATCACGAAATTGACAAAACCCGAGCCCCGGGCCCACATCTCGAAAAATTTCGAAATTTATATTTTCGGAATCCTCGTCTCGCCACGAGTCCGTACATACCAAATTCACAAAAATTGGAGTTCATTTGTCCCTTTAAATCACTATTTCTATCCAAGAGGGTTTTCTACCCTTTTCAACAAAAATTCTCAAATTAAACACTAAAACTTGCAATAGATTAGAGTTATACCACCAAAATTGAGTTAAGAACACTTACCCCGTTGTTCTCTCCAAAATTCCCACGAAAAATCGCCATTTCCGAGCTCCAAATCGTCAAAAATGGCAATATATTTTCGAACCTCAATTATATTCTGTCCGGCACTATTCACGGTTACTGTTCACGGCACTGTTCACGGACACTGTGCACGGTACTGTTTACGGACACTGTTCAAAGTTATTATTAACTGTTCATGGACACTGTTCATGGTCACTGTTTACAGCAGATATTTTTGCATTTTCCGCCCATTTTCTAAGTCCGGAATTATTCCGAGACACCTCCGAAACACTCCCGAGCCCTCGGGGCTCCAAACCAAATATGCACATTGACTCTAAAACATCACACAAACTCGCTCGAGTGATCAAATCGCCGAAATAACATCAAAATCATTAATTTTCATCAAATCAAGGCCTAAGTTTCCAAAAACTTCCAAAAATACACTTTCGATCAAAAACCCGACCAAACGATGTCCGAATGACCTGAAAATTTGCAGACATATCCAAAATCACATAACGAAGCTACTGCAACTGTCGGAATTCCATTCCGACTCCCGGATCAAAATATCACCCATCGATTGGATTCCGCCAAAATTCCAACTTCGCCAAAATAGGCTAACTTCTTCACCGGACCTCCAAAATTACTTCCAATTGCGCTTCTAAGTCTTAAATCATCCCCCAAAACTAACCGAATCATCGGAATTCAGTTCCGAGCCCTCTAACTCATAAGTCAACGTTGGGTTGACTTTTCCAACTTAAGCTTTCCTTAAAGAGATTAATTGTCCCTTTTCATACCAAAATCGATCCGAATTGACTCAAAGTTTGCACACAAGTCACATTCGACATTACGGACTTGTACCAACTTTCGGAATCGCATTCTGACCCCGATATCAAAATTTTCACTTCCGGTCGAATTTTCTCATAAACCTTCAAATTCCTATATTTAGCCAAATGACTTCAAAATGACCTCCGGACATCCGAATTCACTTCCGATCACTTTCCCAACTCCAAAATCACCATACGGATCTATTCCCAGACTCGGAATCCCAAATGGACATCTATAACTCTAAAATGCCTTCCAACCCAAATTTATGAAATTTTTCTAAAATACTAACTTCCACCATATACGCCGAAATGCTCACGGTTTATCAAAAACCAAATCCGGACATACGCCCTAGTTCAAAATCATCATACGAGCATGCTGGAACTTTTAGATCCCAATTCCGAGGTCATTTACTCAAAATTCCAATCCTAGTTCATTTCTTCAACTTTCAGCTTTCAAAATGAGAATTTCCATTTAGATTTGACTCCAAACTTCCTGAATTTTAATTCTGACCATACACACAAGTCAATATACCTGAGATGAAGTTGTTCATGGCCTCAATCTGCTGAATGACGCGTCGGGACTCAAAACGACCGGTCGGGTCATTACACTAAAGTGGTATACATACTCATGAACTGAGCCAGGGTCTCCTGTAGTGCTGGAGTAGTAGCAGATGTAGTCGGTGTACCAGGTGCCTGCGCTCCAACCTGGTCTACCTGTGGCACCTCAGCAGCAGCACGCGCGGGTGCTGTGGCTGCACCTCAGGCGCGTCCTCGTCCTCTACCTCGGCCCCGGCCTCCGACGGTGGCAACAGGGGGCGCGGGTACCTGATCATCGCGAGTAGATCGTGTCCTCACCATCTGTGAGAGAATAGAAAGCAGTAGTTTAGATTTTTGATGTCAAAAATATCGCACGACAAGGAATCCAAAAGAAATGAAGAGTTTCCTAAACAGTTACATAGCCCCTCGTAGATAAATACAGACGTCTCCGTATCGATCAGCGAGACTCTAAGCAACCGGTCTATGTCCCGTGACTCCTATGAACCTAGAGCTTTGATACCAACTTGTCACGACCCTAGTTCACCAATTGTGAACATGTCGTGATGGCACCCAGTCCCCATGAACTAGGTAAGCCTAACACGTTGCGGAATATACAAGTTATAAATACTTAAATAAGAAATAACGGAAAAATAGCATAAAAGATATGTAATCCGTGCCGCTTGGCACATACATCCATCACACAATGAATAAAACATTACCAAGATCCGGAACCCCACGGTAACACAGACTAAAAGAGAAAATACAACTGTGGCTCTATGTGTAAAGAGTATCTAACAACGAAATGAAGAAAAATGTCAACTAGCACTACTAGAATAGAAGGAAAGCCTCCGGATCTGCGGACGTAGCAGATCATACCTCGAGGTCTCCAGAAAAGCTGCGGAAATCACCTAGCACGAGCCTGCTCTGATGTACCTGGATCTGCACAACAAAAGTGTGCAGAAGAGTAGCATGAGTACACCACGGCGGTACTCAGTAAGTGACAAGCCTAACCTCGATGGAGTAGTGATGAGGTAGATCAGGGCCCTACTGAGAAAACAATAATATAATGATGATAACCAAATAAACAGTTTAAATGATAATAATTTCCGAAATAACAACATTATGATGATTACTGCAACTGTCTACAATTAAGCTAACAACAAATAACCAACTCAAATAAACAAATCCAGGATCTATGGGAATTGAACCCACAGTCCCATTCTCAGTACCTCTGGGTCTCCGGGAATCGAACCCGCAGCCCATGTCTCAATAATATCTCAATAACTTAGGATCTCCGGGAATCGAACCCGCAGTCCCTACCAATAAGTCAGGATCTCGGGAATTGAACCCGTAGTACTCATTTCAATAATCTCAGGATCTCGGGAATCGAACCCGTAGTCCACATTTCAATAATCTCAGGATCTCAGGAATCGAACTCGTAGTCCGTATTTCAATAATCTCAGGATCTCGGGAATCGAACCCGTAGTCCACATTTTAATAATCTCGGGAATCGAACCCGTAGTCCGTATTTAAATAATCTCAGGATCTCGGGAATCGAACCCGTAGTCCGTATTTCAATAATCTCAGGATCTCGGGAATCGAACCCGTAGTCCATATTTCATTAAGCTCAGGATCTCGGGAGTTGAACCCGTAGTCCACAACCACGGCAAGTAAAGGAATACACAGAGAGAAGTATAATATGCTTAACGATAACTTCGCCGATGAACAGCGCCAGCGATTACCAAGAAAACCCAAGTAAGTCAATTAAGCAACTAGACAGTTAGATTCTATCTAATCATGCTTTTCTAACTACTACCGGGTAGGAATATCGAATTTAACAACTAAAAACAGGAATATCATTCATTGAACATTTGAGTAAAGTATGTGTTCAACAACCAGCGCATGTACACGCCCGTCACCTCGCGTACAAGGCATTTAAAGTATCACAATAATATCCTAGGGGTGAAAGTCCCCCACACAAAGTTAGACAAGCCACTTACCTCAATTTCGGTACAAAACCGCTAAGTAATAACCCTCTTGCCACGAATGTCGGCTTCCACAAGTGTAGAATCTGATAAAAATCAATAGAATCACAACAAAATAGGCCAATTGGGCATTACCCAATCAAATTAACTCAAAATTCACCTAAACCCACAAGTTGCCAAAACCCGACTTTAGGTACGCTTATCGAAAAATCACGAAAGTTATATATTCGGAACCCTTGTCTCAATACGAGTCTAAGCATATAAAGTTTATCAAATTCGGACTCCATTTGCCCACTCAAAACCTTGATCTTCTAAAGTTCAAGCCTAGGGTGAAAAACCCCCATAAAACACCCCAAATTCCTCCATTTTCATGAGATAATTGCATAATATTGTCAACAATAATCATAATTTGAGTCCATAGTTGATTACCTGAAGAAACCCCTTGAATATCCCTTCAAAATCGCCCAAATCGCCCCTTAAGTCGAGCCCTCAAAGTTTGGAAATGTTTCTGAAATTTCTAACTTCTGACATAATTAACTCCCTGCGATTTCCGCTTCTGCGGACGAAATTCCGCTTCTGCGGATCCGCTTCCGCGACATTTTGTCGCTTCTGCGAAGCCCAGGCCTGGCTGGCCCATTCCGCTTCTGCGAGCCTAAAGCCGCTTCCGCGAGGCCGCTCCTGCGTACAAAGGTCCGCTCCTGCGGAACTATCCGCTCCTACGAACAAAAGTCCGCTTCTGCGGACTCGCCTAAGCGGAGGCTTGTCCGCTTCTGCGAGATTCCCCACTCGTCTCCTGACCGCTTCTGCGGTCCCCATCCTCGCACCTGCGATGCCGCTCATGCGGACAAGGACCGCCCCTACGCTCCCGTCCGCTTCCGCGCTCCAATTTCCGCTTCAGCGGACTCGCCTCTGCGGTTCCATTTCCGCAGGGGCGAAAACAACAGAGGCAGAATTCCCTAACCTGCAATTTCCATGATTTCTCCCGTTTAACCATCCGAAACCACCCCGAGGCCCTCGGAATCTTAGCCAAGCACACCAACACATCCTAATACCTTATTCGAACTTGTTCCAATCCTCAAAACACGTCTAACAACATCAAAACCCATAATTCACATTGAATTCAAGCCTAAATTTCTTAAAACTCTCTGAATTACACATTCGATCTAAAACCCGACCAAACGACTTCCGAATGACCTGAAAATTTGCGGACATATCCAAAATTACATAACGAAGCTACAGAAATTGTCGGAATTCCATTCCGACCCCGGATCAAAATCTCACCTATCGTTCGGATTCGCCAAAATTTCAACCTTCGGCATTTCAAGCCTAATTGAGCTACGGACCTCCAAAATACATTCCGAACGCGCTCCTAACCCCGAAATCACCTAACGGAGCTAATGGAACCATCAGATTTCCGTTCCGAGATCGTCTTAACATTGTTCCGGTTACGGACCATTTTCTAGCTTTAAAGCTCTCATTCAGGGACTAAGTGTCCCAAAATGCTCCAAATTTCAAAACCGACTCTCCCGGCAAACCACAATAGCAGAAATGAACTTAGGGGAACAGTTAAATTAGGGATTGGGGCGTAATTTTCTAAAACGACCGGTCGGGTCGTTACACATATTGTGAAGGAAACCAACCCAGGGCAAATTTATCAAAATATTCCTGAGAGCGAGTTTTGTGCACCAACTCAATCTTATGTGTGGAATGTGTGTGATATGTGTGGTGGTCAAGATGGTCACTTTCACGGTTGTGCTTATATTTCTTACCTTCCCCGAACCCCTTACTTTGATGGTTTTTCCTTTTCTAGTGAAGTTAATAGGAACAATGAACCTAGGGAAGGTGACATAAAGAAGCTCGGAGATATGTTAAAGTGCATTTTAGAACAACAGAGTAAATTAATATTGCGGATAAAAAGGAAGGAGGAAACTATTCACAACTTGAAAGTTCACATGAGTCAACTGGTTGAAGTTTTTAATGCTCAACAAGCCAATATTGTGAATAATATCAAAGAAGAACGTGAATTAGATACAAAAATTGATAAGCTAGAGGAGGATGCTAGAGTAGAACACCAACAATCAATTACACTAGATTTTGAGAATCTCAATGTTTTAGAAGAGATACTAGAGTCAAACAAGGATATTGAGGATACATATTTAGTTGACTCTATTGTCATTAGTGTAGAGAATGGAGACAGTCCCAATATTCATGTGGTTGAGCGCGTTGGTCCTCACTCCAATCATTTTTCCACACTATGTTTAGACGATGATATGGAAATAAAGTCGTTTGAGCCATTTGAGGAGTCAAGGAATGAGGAATAAAGTGCTTACATTCTGGAATTCTTCTTGCCGGAAAGTCGGGATTACATACCTCATCTAAAATCCAAGAAGTATAGAATAGTGCAATGGTTGCTTGGGCCAGTTGAATTTGTTACCCCACCCCTGGAGCATAGCCAAAAACTTGATGCCAAATTGCGGGTTCAATTCATAAGCTCGAGGTGGAGGCAGAAAGTGATTCACGTCGTGCCACGACGTTAAATCAAGCGCTTGTTGGGAGGCAACCCAACTTTATTGCTTTCTTTTATTTTTTTAAATTAAATTATTTTTGTAGTGTCAATATTTTTATTTTCTAGGAGCATGGAAAGCAAATGTATTGGAAGGATGCACCAAAAATGAAATGGTTGGATCTAAGTGTGAGGTACCCGCACGAAGGATCAAGCTTGGGAGAAGTCTGAGTACCCCATGAACTGCTAGTGCTTCGGCCTTTGGCCTACCGGGGAGTTTCTTTTACCCTCTTGTATGTATGGATGTGCATTGGAGACAATGCACAACTTTAAGTATGCGGTGAGGAGATTGTCTGGGTGACTTTTCATGCTACTTTAGCTATGTTTTTTTTTAAATTAGACTTTTCCTAATGACGGATCTTCTAGACATTTCTTGCTTGAGGGAATAAGTCTAAAGAAAATACCAAAAAGACTTCTTTTTTTTAGGTAGTGTAGTAATTACCCCTTGGTTTTTCTTTAAACCACGATTCTTTTCCAAGTATTTTATTTCAACCGGGTGTAGTTAGTTTTTTTTTTGGAAACTAGGAGCCATTGTGTTGTGTTATGAATTGAATCAATATCTCTTGATTTTGTTATGCCTTGAGAATACTGAGTACTTTGGCTGTGACGCTTATGCTCAATTTTTGACTCTTGTAGAAGTACCTTAAATTGCATTATCTTAACTTTGCTTAAGTGCTTTGACTAGAGTGTGTATGCATCCAATTCTGAGTGAGTTATGTGTCATGTGTGTGTAAGGTTTTGCGTTATTCAGTGCATTGCATTTGATGCCTAGAACTTGCCATGTATGTTTGCAAAGCGAGATAGTAGTTTTGTTCAGTCTTAGAAGTGATATAGGCATTTCTTGTTGAGCCATATATACATATTTTACCCACCTAATTATTATGTATCGTAGTTAACCCCTTTGAGCATGTAATCCTGTTTCTTTGGCAACTACATTACAAACCTTACCCATTTGTTTGAATTAACCTTCTATTTGAACTTTTTCACCTCTGATGAGCACTTGTATGTTATGAAATTTGTAAAAATTAAAGTGTGCGGTGGTTGGTTTGGCTTTTGAGTGGAACTAAATGAATAAAGAGAAATGTGCACTGTTTTGAAAAAAGGAAGAGTCACTTGAATTGAAAAAAAATAATATATAGTTGGATTGTTGTAAAAAAAAAATCTTTGATAAGTGGTGGCTCTCTTGACGTAAGTGTGCTTAAAGAAGAATGGGGCAATTTACATTGATGTGAAGGTGGAATTTCGGTTTGACATAAGTATAGGGTTTGAATGTTAAAATGTATGTATTAAAGTGCTTAGGAAGGTGTAGTCACTCTTATATCTAAATGTATCTTACCCGTCCCGTAGCCTACATTGAAACCAAATAAAGTCCTAATTGATCCAAGATTGAATGAGCTCGATTAATGGAGTAGTACACTATGGGCAAGCTTATGGTGCATCTTTTGTGGCATATAAGTGTTATTTCTGAGAGTGAGTGAATTCTTTCTATCTTGAGTTCCTAAGTATTCTTAAATTTTATTATGTGGAACTAATCTCTTCTATTGTGAGGGCACTTGATTCATGAAGAAAAGGTAATATCAGTGACCTCTATGTTAGAGTAAGTAGGTGAGTTGTGAATAATGCGTGGTACTTGTGAGTCAAATCTTGAGGTGAAGATGTTACGGTATTATGCTTACTCTATTTTAAATACTCTTGGTGTGATCAATTAGGAGAATTGTTTAAAAACGTCTTATCTATAATAAAAAAAGAAGTGTAGTTTGATTGCTCGAGGACGAGCAATGATTTAAGTGTGGGGTTTTGATGATAGGATATAATTACGTATTTTAGTCGCTTATTACACTCGAGTTTACTGCACTATAATTGAGTTTGAGCTTTAATCGCTAGTATTTTGCACAAATTGTGTGTTTTATGCCTTGTAGGTGTGATTTCGAGCTATATATATGTTATGGAATGAATTTAAGTGATTTGAAGCTTTGAAGTCTGAGTAAAAGCTCAAGGAATTAAGCCGGAATCATGTTCGGGGGCCAATTTGATAGTTGAGAACAAACAAAGACTCGATGAGGCATATTGCATACTGTCTAGTAATTTGGACATAACTTTTTGCTCAGAACTCCATTTTGGCTCCATAATATATGATTGGAAATTTAACTCAAAGGTCTACAACTTTCATGTTTTGAGATTTCCAAATTCTAAACAGAACAGTATGAAATACCGCGGTTTCACCGCGACCGTGGTAGAACCGCGGCTGAAAATCAAAGACCATGTTTGGCCGCGGTTCTACCGCGTTTTGGCCGCTGTCGCACCGCTCCAGGCATCAAAAAGAGTCCTATTTCGTTCGGGACAAGTTTATTTCGGCCCTACACTATTCCAACTTGTATATAAGGTGTCCTAAACCTATTTGAGACTGGAGGGGACATATTTTGGACACAAATTAGACCTAAGGAGGCAAGAGACACTACTAGAGGGTTAGACAACACCCTTGGAGGCAAGAACATATTAGGAGCAAGGCGGAGAATTCTTCTACAAGTTTTTCCTTCCTCTTCCTATTTTTCATTCTTGGTTATGACTTTTAGTGTTGTAGTTTTACATACTATTATGAATAGCTAATTTGTTATCTAGAGTTTTGATAGAACCTTTTGTAGGTTAAATTCTTGTTATATTTTTATATAATTGAGCCATCGTTTTTCTCTATTTGTTCAACTATGTTTATATTCTGGTTGATTGAAGAGCTCCCAGTTAGTTGTGCCTATTTAATATGCATAACTCGGGAGAGAGTTCATATTTAGGTATCTGTTGAACAACACCACTCCTAAATTATTAGAGGAATCTATAATTGTGGGTTGAAAGGCGGGATTAGGGATAACGAAGCCTTGGGTGTGATCTGAAGTGAGCTATATTAAAAGCTAGCTAGCGTAGCTCGGGAGAGTGCGTCTAGTAAATTGTCGTTGTTACTCGGGAGAGATTTACGGTAATAAGAGTGTTCATGATTTGTGGGGAATACTTAGGCGAAATTATAGAAAACATAGCGGGAAGGATTCCGACAATTGGGAAAATCATAACTCTAGACCTCGTTAATCTTATCTCTAACCCTTAGTATATTTAGTTGTTGATTTAGCGGTTTAATTTATTAGTTAATTAGTTAAATACAAGAATCTAAAGATCTATAAGTTAGAAATTGTTCAAGCTTGTCTTCTTGGTGATAGTGAATAATTGTAGCTAAAACTTAGTTCTCTGTGGGATTCGACTCCGGACTTGTCAACCAGATTATATTTGCAGCGACAGCATTGTCCTTTTTATAAAGCATAGTTGGGTGTGATCATACATTGTGTCCAGGTGCTCCCTTCTTTGCGAAAGCGGTCAAAGCCTCGCGTACGCGAATCACAAAATCACAGCTCAAATTTTTCCTCTTTCAAGAACACGATGCTTTGCCCAGCTTTTCCTATGTGAACGTGTTCTTTTGGCCGCGAACGCGATGCCTTAGCGCCTGATGCCCAAGCCTACTTTACCCTTCTACGCAAACGCTAACTTTGCCACGCGTTCGCAATGCACACTCTAACTCAACCTTCATGAACACGAAGAGAAAATCGTCTGCCTCACTTAACATCTCTTCACGAACGTGAGGAACAAATCTCTGCAACAAAAATACCAGAAAATCTGCTATCTTTCCAAAGTCCAAAATAATCCGTTAACCACCCAAAACTCACACGAGGCCCTCGGGACTTCAACCCACATGCCAAGATATATCATAACATCATTCAAACTTGTTTCAACTTTCAGAAAACTTAAAACGACATCAAAACATCAAATTACCATCGGATTCAAGCCTAAGGATTCCGAAACTGCTGAATTTCACAATCGATCAAAAAGTCTATCAAACCTTATCCAAAGACACAACAGACCTACTCCAATTTCTGAAATTCCATTTCGACCCCATTATTAAAATTTTCACTGTCGACCGGAAAATATCAAATTTCGAATTTCACCAATTCAAGCCTAAATATTTAGTGGACCTCCAAAATACATTTCAATAACGCTCCTAAGTCCCAAATCACCTAACAAAGCTATCTGAACCATCAAAATACTTATCCGAGACATTCTACTCATAAGTCAACATTCGGTTCAACTTAAGCTTAGTCAAAAGAGAGTAATTCTCATTCCTCTACAAAACCACTCCAAACCCAAACCAACCAATCCGACAAAATATAATATAGCTCAACAAGACATAAATAATTAAAATGGCTGAAACAGAGTGGTAACTCATAAAATGACCGACCGTGTCGTTATAGTAAGTCTCTTGTCTAACCTTGTAAGATGGAACTCATCCCCTTAGGAGTGTTTTGCTGTGAATTTCTTATGCGAGGAGCTACGTATGCACTAGCTAACAAGAGTCCGTGCGTAGTTATATTCCATGTGATATTCGAGTAGACTTAGGTTTACATCATGCTTTATTGACACCGTTATTTGATTATGCTTATTAAGTGTCTTGAATAGAGCTGTGATTGAGGATTTCAAAATTTAAGGTTTCCAATTTAGACTTCTCATTTTCAAAAACAATTGAAGAATTTTATAATAACTTTGAGAAATCTATGGTCACTAGCATTGCAAGTATTTTCGCGAGCGAGGTATATTCCACTACTCTCATGGGAGCGGCCCGTTCACCTCGGCAGGTTAATAGATGCATCTATGGTTTGTGTCGTTTGACCTTCGGTAGTGCACATAGTTTATGTATATGTATTTTGGGTGGAGTGGTACGACCTCAGCATAATTCGTGCGTGATAATACTTGTTGCCCAATTCATACTTGATATCATTCTATGGGCTTGAGAGGATAAATTGTTAAATGATGAAAATTGATTTGGGAGTTACTATCCGCGAAAGACTTGTTTATGTATTGGTTGTTATTGAGTTTTCATTATCATTTCTATAGCCCATGCTTATTTTGAATTTCGATATTTATTGGTAGCCTGTAGTAAGTATCGAAGTCGACCCCTCGTCAATACTTCTTCGAGGTTAGACTACATACTTACTGGGTACATATTGTTTGTGTACTCACACTATACTTCTATACTAATCGTGCAAGACCTGAAGCATGTGCATCTGGTTATCACCCCGGCGCGCACTCCTAATACTACGAGACTTCACTGTGAACTGCCTTCCGAGACTGTTCTGCAGAACCCGAATTATTTCTTTTGCATTTACTCCCTGTCTATTTTATTTCAGATAGTAATATAGTATTTTTATATATTTTACTAGTAGCTCATACACTTATGACTCCAGATCTTGAAAATTATTCTAGTAGACATTTGATGATTTTTGATTATTTACTTCATCTTACTTGCTTTTAAAATTGGTTATTTTTCATGTCATTTAAGTATTCAATTCTTATTTATGTAATAACTTAAAATTAACTAATTTTAAACTGTTAAAAAATTAATTACATAATTAGTTCACCGTTGATTTGCTTAACGATAAAACCGGACATCATCACGACCTATAGGAGAAATAGGGTCGTGACAATGAATGTCATCCATATGAGAAAGTGAGGTGCATGACATGCGTTGCCAAGTGTTGACATCCAATTTTGACCCTACTTTCTTCCAAAGTATTTCTTTAAGCTTCTAATATCACTACTAATGTAAGAATATTTATTTTACAATTTTTTAGCACAAACTAGACCTAATTACTATTTTATTACTTTAACATAACTATTACTAGTAATATTAGTATTGCTACTATTACCATCGCTACTACTACCATGGAAATTAGTACTAATAGTAATATATTATATCTAATGCTAAGTATTATTGTTATTAGTATTAATATTATTTTGATATTAATATTAGTGTTGCTATTATTACTACGACCAATATTTTAGTAGTATTATTATTATTTTATAATAAAAGGATTACAATTTTTTTTCGTTATTGCTATTAGTGTTACTAGTACTAATGTTACTACTATTACTACTATTATTAATACTATATTTGGCATTCTAATTATAACTTTTATTTTCTTTTGCGGAAAGCATATCATCTCTTTTATTCAACCAAATATTAATTTTCCTAGTCCTATCGTTTATATATATTTACTCTAATGGCATTATAAATTTTATTTAACAATTAATCTACTATTTTTTCTACAAAGGCTAATAATTTTATGAAGGCATATTTACATTTATTATATAATGTAAGTAAAAGAATATTTTGGAATAAATTAGAAGCTCAAAAATTAAATTTGATGATGGAAACGTCATTTTGCTTTGGCCTACTCATAAGTCCAAGTATTCAACTCAACAACCCAAAGATTTTCCTAATCAACTCCATGTAAATCAAGCCCTAAAGTGAAGGTCCAATCCGGCCAAAATCCATCTCCAAAATCAGCCCCTCTAACTTTAGCCCAATCTAAAATTACCCTATTTTTAATGCCAAAATATCTCAAATCAACTAGATTGAAAACTTTACCTAAATTCCATCACTATTACTGTTTCCTATCCCACTTTCTCTTTCTATTGTCTCTTTCTTCTTCTGCAATGGCAGATTGCTTTTTGTCCTTTTTTTCATTTTTTTGACAAAGTTTTGACCTTTAAAAATTCTAGCTCAGAATTTTGCACGCCTATTTCAAGCAAAGGAGCGTCTGTTCTCCCCAACGTTTGGATTTAAACGTTCAAATTTTGAAGCTCTTTAACCCTAGAAGACCTCTATAAATAATAGCATCCTCAAAATTTTGGACGGCAGAGAGCCGCTGCCTCTCCCCCACAAAAATCAGTTGCTAGCTATTTAATCACCATTGTTGTTTTCCCCAAATCTTTAGCTTCCTTTTTAATATTTTGTTGGCTTTCAAGCTAAAATAGAAGCATCCTAATTTCTTTCATCTGAGAATTGTGCGTGAGTAGATCAAAGGCCGCTCCTAGTTCACTGCCCGCAAAAAGGTTAGTGATACTGAAATATTTTCTTTTCGTACCTTTTATTTAAGAATCTGCAATGAGTATTTATTTTGTTGGAGGGCATAAGTTTGTAGCTCTTAGTTTGTATAAATTGTGATTTAGAGGTCCTTTGTGAGTAAAAGACATAAAAATATGTGTTTCTTATTTTTTTTATAAATTATGAGCCAAATAATATGTCGACTAATTATTTTGGTGGCTTTGCTTTAAATACCACTATCTGACATTGGCTTTGATTGGATTTAAGTCTTAATTTTTTTTCTTTCTTTTTTCCTTGCCCAGCATGTGTATTTTTGCTTTCACGATTATTATTATTATTATTATTATTTTTGTTTAAAAGTGTAGTTTCTGCATTCTTTTTGTGTTTCAAAATCACATCTAGATCCATGACTTAAGATCTCTTTAATAGATATTGTAAGCGCACTTATAAAAATTATCATTTTTTTGAATAAATAATCGACATTATATTCCGCATTTCTTTGAAGTATTTATCCCGTGTGACCAGTATTGACTTGGAGTCCATGGTCATAGTTTGGTTCACCATTTTACTCATCTAGATGTATTTTTTTACTGACACTTAAAAACTTATAACCTTTAAGCTTTAAATTGCAGAAATCATATCTATTAGGATTCAAATACTATATATGAATAAGCCTTCTCGTAGTCCAAAGACCATGTCATAGATAATGCCTACTTAACTTTAAAATGTGTCCCTTCCTTCATACTTACATAAACCAGCAGCTGAGATTGAGCTTAAAAGCTGTGATATTTCTGCGGCGTGCTTGATTACCGCACAAAAGATCTTGCGGTTTCTTTTACTTAGATACCATGGTTTAGGATTTCCATTGTAAATGTTTTGGAAGTAAGGATCCCCGGAAGCTAAAGTTTGATAGAATGCATATAAAGATTAAAACGTGCCTAGCACCGAATATTGATATTTTGGTCTTATATATTTTATCGTGATGCTTTTAACATTTTAAAATCAACTTGTGTCCCTTGATTTATAAAGTTAGAATGAATTAAAGGGGTGCCTCTTGGATATTAAGCTCTATTTGAAAAATCTGTCCACAACTTAGGATTATAAAATTAGTTAGCTTAGTTTTATTTATTTATTTGTTTATTTGTGTATTTGTAAAATTTATTTGTTTTCATTACAAGCTAATCCTCTTGCTGAGACTCTCATTCTTTCCTGAATTATTGTGCTAATTTGAGAATTCTCTATTCTAATTCTTGTTTTACTTTTCTTTTTGTTTCGCATATCTATCCGGAGCAAATGGAGTCTTAATTCGGGACTCTCGTAGTGAAGTTGTATAGAGACTCAACCCCACCCGAGCATGGAGTCGTTGCATACCATCTTCCTCAGAGCGCACTCGATAGCAAGAAAACAAGCGAAACGCTTGGGGGCTCCTATGGCGTTCTTCTTTTTATTTCTGTTGCCATTCAATTTATCTAACTTTTGTGACAGTTAGTTTGCTTTTGTATCTAGGTTTTATTTCAAGTTTGGATTTAATTACTTAGGTTATTTGCTATATTTATATTGCATAGGATACGATAATTAGAATGTGGAATCTAGGATAATTAGAATGTGAAATCTAAGATCGAAAATCTAATAACTTTCTTTTCTTATTAGCTATTAAAGTACTCAGTTTCTAGTAAGCTTAACATTATGCTTCAGACACTTTTTATAAGAAGTAGAAACGGGTTCCAAAAGAATAAGCTAAGTATTGGTAGAAGTGTATATGCAAAACAATTTTTACCAACTCTCTTAATTTATCTTTGAAAATAATTTCTTATTATCATCTTTGAAGCTATAATTTGCCAAGAAATTCCACAAGAAAAGAACATCATTATTCGTAAAAGTTACTTTTCAAATATAGATAGTCATTTGGCTAACTTACTTACTGGTCTTGTTTCATTTTATTCATTTAAATATTGACACTCAATTCTAAGTTTTTTTTTTACAACACTAATAAAGAGGCCTTGGCTGATCTAATTCACTTTTTTTTTTTTTTTAAAATAAAAAAATAAAATTACAACTTATGGTTAATTTAATTTAACAAATTATCATTTTAGGTAACATGCGCATATATTAGTTATAAGCTACTTTCTTTATATAACACCTAATTGATGTACTTATATTATAACCTTAGCCTTAATTAACCTAAGTTTGGCCCGTTAATCGTAATTAGCGGATCATATAGGGTGCCTTAATAACCTTCCCGATAGGATTAATTAGAACACTTACCTATAATCTTAAGTTAAGCAGACCTTGAAACAGAGTTAACTTTAAGCATTATTTTATAAATAGGTGTCCTAATTCACCATTAAAATACTTAGGTGGCGACTCTCTAAATTAATTAAACCCGCAGAATTACCAATATGTTATACTCTAGTTTGACCCGTGTTGAAATGGGGTATAACAACATGGCGACTCTACTGGGGATTCTAGGTTCTAAACCACAACAAACTTAGGTTAATAATAAAAATTAATTTGTATATTTTTAATTGTTTATGATGCTTATATGAAATGTCGTTGTGTGATAAACTGTTGTATATGAATTGTTAATCCATTCTTGTTACTTTATATAATTTGTTATTTCGTTTCACTTCCTCCACTTCTGGAAAATTCACACAAAGCAGACACCTAGCGGTTATGCGGTTTGCAGCCGTGCACTACTCAAAACACATTTTAGGGAAAAGTTCGTGAGTAAGTCGATCAGCGGTGCAGTCGACAGTTACGGACTTTTCACTCTCAAGTTGTCCATTTGGGAGCAAACCAGTCTAGAAAACCCAATCTTAGTCTACATAAGATAGAGCTAAACCAAAACCCTTTTAAGAGCATGCATCATTTTTAACCTGAGGTGATCTAATATCCGAGGTGTATTAAATCCATTAGTTAACCTTACCTAAATGTCCAAGTAGGTTTTCAACCCCAAGTGACACTTATCATATTTATGTGCATTATTGAAGGGTAAACATGTCGATTATGTTAATTATTTACTTTAAATCCTAGTTAAAGGAGCATGACTATCTTTTTTTATAATATGTGTAATATTTTCAAATAATATAATCTTGCAGAACAGCAAGAAGTTTATATATGACAAAAATATCTTTTATTGTACTTTCTTTGATTTTCTTTACGTAAAAATAAATAAATGGCCTAAGCGATTCATGTACTTCTTTTTGCTTTTGAAAATAAAATTACTTGCTTAATTAATTATAATAAATATATTTTATAATATTTTATTCTTTTGATGAAAATACACCCTCTTTTAAAATATATATATATGTTTAAACAGACATATTTTACTATATATATATATATATATATATATATATATATATATATATATGTTTAAGCAGACATATTTTACTATTTATTATACTTTTAAGAAAAATAGAATTACTTAATTAATTTATAGAAATGAGATGATACATAATGGCATACTTATCTTTAAAATACACGGTAGGCCTACCTCTGGCACAAAGAGGCCCTCACGTATTAGGACGCACTATTATTTGCTCTTTGGAATGTGTCACATGCTTTGCTTGCCTACTTGCTTACTTGCTTATTTGCTATGTTACTTACTTGACTTTATTATTTTTACTAATATTATCTGTTGTTTTTTTAGAAAAAGGAAGTATTAACTATTCAACTTGCTTATATCTTTTATTTGTTCATATATTTTTCTGTTCCTTATTTTTATATCATTTTTCTGAATTAATGATAATAATCACCATCATTCCGCGCTTAGCGCTCTTTAACGACTCTAGAGCATCATTGTGCATTTACTTAAGCTCAAATTTCTTTTAGGTCTACTCCAATTCTTAGAGTCTAATTAAGATATCTTTAGTATCTCGGTATCTTCTAATTTTAATAAAGTACGACGTCTTTCCCATAAGCTCTTCGATAGGCTCAGTTGGTCATGAAATTCCTCAATATGCGTGCCTTAAACTAGCCTTAAATTTTTTTTTCTTTACACAACAATGAGCATCTCAAGATATCATTCAAAAAAAAACTAGCGTAATCTTTTATAATATGAGAATATTTTACCGATCTAATTTTGTGAGTTGATTTTTATTCGTGTTCTTTTCTTACAAATATAGTTACATATTTTTTTAAATATCGCCACTCGTGCCTTACATAAATTTTCAATTTATTCAATTCTGGCACGATCTTGCACCTCTAATTTTTGTCTTATAGCTTCATATCTCTCAGAATTTAAATATTCGTACTAATTCTCATATACAAGTAGGTAGGTGTCTAATTTTGCACCATTTACCCAGCAACAAAAGGCCGCTATTTGGTTAATTTTTAACATCAAATTCTTTTTAATATTTTCACATATTCAATTCAAGCGTTTGCATCATGGTCGAGATTAATCTTCACACACCCGTTAATTCTACGTCTTGGCATGTGAGTCGAGGTACTATCCCATAAGTTTCAAAACGGTTTATACCGTATTCCGGGCCTCAATAGCTTTATGACTTGCCAACGCTAAATAATAATAGAGTCATTTTATATCCAATTGACTCTTATATCCTAATTACATATCTTGATTTTGAGCTTGTCGATATTCAATCAGCCAAATATTACTTTCAACGTCAAAATTATTCGCCTATGGCCTCTTTGAAACACAGTCTATATAAGACTCAGCCTCATTGCAATAAAATTTCCTTTCCCCTTTATGAAAGAGGCTGGGCAGATTCTTGGCACGCAGGTTGAGTGTGCTCAAAAAGGACATCATGTCATGGAGTATTCATTAGAACCTTCCTAAAGATTGGAGTAATTTTTTTTTGGAAAATTCCAAAGGCATGCAAGGAAGTTGACTATGCTAGAGCTAAAGCTTTGATGTTCGAACATAAGTCAGCCTTTTACGAAACTTCAAATTATTTCGCTTCCATAAGTCTCGTGCGTTAGAGCCCTCAAGATAACAAGTCATTCTTGTCCGTCCATTTGCAACTTAGGCTGATTCTTAACCATGTAATGAACTAACCTATCTAATGGTATACCTCATTATTTCATGCATTTATTTTATTGAATACACTACCACTTTACTTTTATTTTGTAAAATTTTATTTTTCCTTTAAAAGTTGCCTAGCATTGAACACTGTTTTGGCTACGAATCTGCAAAGAGGACGGGCTATAATGGCAGATCATTTTGAAGAATTCAATATCGGTATGGGGCTATTGCAAGCACAGAATGATGGAACCAAGGCAAATGTGGTGCAAAGGAACATATTGGTTAATCTAGGAAGCACTTTTAACCTTCTTCCAAATACAACCTCCACTTCTAACTCAAACCGAAATATTTGCTTAACCATATCTCCTTGCCCAACTCCTACTTATAAAATCTCTCCACAAATGCCAATTACCCGCAATCCCAATCAAGTCATGATGAATCCTAATAACGAACTTTCTATAGTCACAACTCCATTTGAGAAGGACAAGCAAAACCAACTAGCTGTATGTTCATATAAGAGACTTGAAAAATCAACCCAACAGATTGGCCGTGAAAATTTGGAAAAAGAACTTCGTGATTTGAAGAAAGCCATTGAAAAAGAATTGCAATCAAGAAATCATCAAAGTCTAAGATGTGAAGACTTATGCCTGCAGCCGGATGTAGAACTCCCACCAGGATACCAGGTGCCAAAACTTAATACTTTCAATGGGAAGGGAAATCCCATTGCTCATTTAAAGGACTACTACAGCAGATTACTTGGTATCGGGCACAATGGGGCCATTCGAATGAAGTTATTTATCCAAAGTTTATCAGGACATGCACTTGTTTGGTACACAAAACAAGATTTTAGCAAATGGCGCACGTGGGATGATATGGCTCACGATTTTGTAAAGCAATATGAGTTCAACCTTGGAGTCGATCCAGACATGCATAGCTTGTACAAAATAGAGAAAATTCCACATGAATATTTTCAGGATTATGCAATCCGGTGGAGAGTTGAAGCTTCAAAGGTGCACCCTCCGCTATCCGAGAAAGAGTTGATCTCAATCTTCATTGACATTCAAAATGGCATATATTATGAAAAGCTGGCTACTGCGAACGTGTGTTATTTCTCACACTTAATTAGAGTCGGAGACTTCCTAGAAAGAGGCATCAAAGAAGGAAAGATTAACATGCATACCATCAATCATGCTTTACAACCAGAGATGCCAGAAAAGTTGAAAGGTAAAGAGAAAGAAAATGCCTCAGTTGCCATGACTATGCATCAACCGCAATGCCATAATGATCACCAGCCCTTGCAAAATCATACAATCTCTAATGCCAGCAATATGCTCTCCAGCCTCCCCGCCAACAAAGCCTTCAACATCAACATCATCAAGCACAAGCCGCTTCTCGTCAATTAAAGAAAAGGAAGCCACGCAACTTCACACCTTTGACTGAATCAATCTCTAGCGTATTCGCAAGACTGAATGCCTCAGGAATTATGCAACCACGAAAAGGAAGGATATTTGATCTTTCACATCCATTATTTGATCCTTCCAAGTATTGTGCTTATCATTCAAACGCTCAAGGTCATGATACTGAAGAATGCCTAGCATTAAAGCATAAGATTCAGAATTTAATCGATTCTAACAAATTGCAAATCTCAAACGCAACTAGCAGCAGTACAAGCAATACACCTAGTGTGGTTGGGCATCTAAAGAAGAAACGTCGCCTGAAACAAATGACAAGACTAGTTTTCACTACCTTGTTAGCATTATCATTTTGCTGCTATCACTCTATGAGTTGCTATTTTTTTTTTGTAATCATGCCTCGCTCTTATAATGAACTACGTTCAGACCTGATTCCCGTTTAAGAGGGGATACGTAGGCAGCCTTATGGGTTCGGTCTCACCATAATAAAAATTCTATTTACCCCAAAAAGCCAAAATCGGGACAGATTTTGCAGAAGGATGCTCATTAATCGGCAAAGCAAAAATGAAATTTCGAGCTACATAGTTGTTACAAGAGCAACAACAAATTTCCAGAATGCCATGGCAACAAGTTGCAGATTCAAAGCCAAAATTTGACGTTCAATGCAAGGCAACCGCTTTATTTTATGCTAACGAATTTTCTTTGAGTAATGCAGGGGCATATTTTAGTTATTCTCGAACATTACATGCTATCACAAAGCTCAGCATCAAGTCAAAATCCGCAAAGTTCATGCAAAGCAAAGGATAACGCCAAGCAAGCGCAAACCAAACTTTGAAACTTACAATTTTTCTTTGAGTGCAAGATTTATTAATAGCAAAGCTTCAGCATGAAGATCCAACGATTGTTAGTATTGCACTAGGAATAATAACTACTACAAAGGAATTTCATCAAGCTCTCTGCATCGCACCATTTGCTATTACAAAATCATTGCACCAAGCTCTCCGCATTGCACCATCAATATATGTTACTTCGAAGTAACCATGCCAAGCTCTTTGCACCGCATTATACAATTACAAATCAAGCATCATACTAAGCTTCTGCACCGCACCAATGTCAAAATTGTAAATCAAGCACCATGCATCTAGGTTTGTCCACCTAATAATAGGACAAAAAGGTCGTCCACCTGATAATGGGATGAGGTCGTCCGCCTGATAATAGGACATAAGGTTGTCCACCTGATTAATAGGACACAAGGTCGTCCACCCAATTAATAGGATATAAGGTTGTCCGCCTGATAATAGGACATGAGGTAGTCCGCCTGATAATAGGACATGAGGTAGTCCGCTTGATAATAGGACATGAGGTAGTCCGCCTGATAATAGGACATAAGGTAGTCCGCCTAATTAATAGGACATGAGGTTGTCCGCCTGACAATAGGACATGAGGTAGTCTGCCTGATAATAGGACATGAGGTAGTCCGCCTGATAATAGGACGTAAGGTAGTCCGCCTGACAATAGGACATAAGGTAATCCACCTAATTAATTGGACATGAGGTCGTCCGCCTAATAATAGGACATTTATGCATTAATATTTATGTTTATCCGCCTTAATTTGAGTTTTAAGCACGCTTGCCTTTAATATGATATTTAGGCTTATCCGCCTTCAATAGGTGTCACGACCCAAATCCGGTCGTGATGGCGCCCAACAATCAAGCTAGGCCAGCCAAACCAACAGTTTAATTATAGTACCATACCAGTCCCCAAATGGACAACCCAAGAAGAATATATGAGTTTAAGAACTCCAATAATAATAATACTGAATAAAAGTACTGACACTCCCAAAGATCCGGAGTCACAAGTCTAGAGCCTCTAACAAAACCCAACAGGAAATAGAGAGTACGATATAGAAGTACTCAAGTCCGAATACAAAATATACAATAACAACTGGAATGAGAGGAGAAGCTAGGCTCTGCGAACGTAGGCAGCTACCTCAACAACTCGATGTGACAATGTAAACGCTGGAGATGTCCGTCTACTGCTCCTGTGTACCTGAGTCTGCACACAAAAGGTGCAGGGAGTAGGGGTGAGTACTAAGTACTCAGTGAGTAACAAATATATATATGTAGCTGACAGTAAGAAATCCACAAAATACCACAATATGAAGCTACACTACAGTCCGAATCTCCTACGAACTAGCAACAATAATATAATACAGCTACCACAGAGTAATTCAACAAATACAGATGCAATGCAATGCACATAACTACTACGGCGTGTAGCCCGATCCCATTTAACGTCGACGGCGCTCACTGGGGGTGTGTACAGACTCCGGAGGGGCTCCTACAGCCCAAGCGCAATACTGCTGCGGCGTGCAGCCCGATCCTCATATCAACCACCGCGGCGTGCAGCCCGATCCCATGCTCAGTCCACAATAAACAATTAAGTCACAAAACAATTCATTTTCCTTAATTCCAGTTCTCAATTCATAATTTGTGAAAAATACTTTAACTTTATTAAATTTGTAAAAGCCGGTGACTTAGCATTTCAAAAGTGTGATTTCAATTTCCAGGATTGAGATCAGTGATTTAAGCAATTATAGCTATCACATAAATATTGTCCTCTAAGGACACTACAAGTCGGCACAAGGCCTCAAACAAGGCTTACAGCCCACAAACATAGCAATTACAGTGTATTTCCAACACTAACAACATATTATTCATTTCCGGGATGAACCAAGTCTTAATCCCCAATCACAATCAATCCCGCACCTGCCACGGTGTGCGAGCCACGCCCTATTAGCGTCACAATGTGCTAAGCCGGGGTTTCGAACCCTCAGGCTACAATATACACAAACTACTCACCTCTAGCCGGTCGTAGAATCGTCCGCGATGCCTTTTCCTTTGAATTTCGTTGCCTCGTGTGTAGAATCTAGTCAAATAACAATAATTATATCAAATACGGGTCAAAGAATCATAACCCACTTCAATTTATATGAAATTCGCAAAATTACACTAAGTTGGTAAAACCCGACCCCGGGCCCCACTGCTCGGAAAATTCCGAAATTAGTACCAACGCGATCCTTATCTCGCCACAAGTCCGTGCATATAAAATTTATCGAAATCGGAGTTCAAATGGCCTCCCAAATCCAAAAATCCCGTTTTCAAAACTTAGGCCACATTTCTTCAAGATTTCAACCCAATTTCATGAAGATTGATGTTAATACTACCATAAATTGATGTTTTTGAGTCAAGAATCTTACCTTCGACGAATACCCGATGACTTCTCAGGTGATTTCCTCGAGTTTTCTTCTCTCTAGGGCTCAAATGTGTGTTTTGGGGGTGTAAACCCGTAACTCTCTGTTTCTGGATTTTTATTCACTGCCGGACACCATTGTTCATCGCGTTCGCGTGACCCTCTACGCGTTCGCGATGAACAGCCTTGCCTTACCCTTCGCGAACGCGACGCTGGCCACGCGTTCGCGATGCTCAAATCCTGCAACCCTTCGCGGACGCGACGCACCCCACGCGTTCGCGATGTTCAAACTCCAGCCACCCGGATTTCTTCTACGCGTTCGCGATGGACCTCCCGCGAACGCGAAGTACAACACCCCGACCCTACGCGAACGCGACGCCTTCTCCCGCGAACGCGGTGCGCAAAAAGCCTTGGCCTTCGCGAACGCGACACTGGTCACGCGAACGCGAAGGCTTAAGGACCTGGGCAGAATCTGCAGTTTTCTGCAGAATTTTTCCAAGTTCTAATTGCTCGGTTGATGGTCCGAATCCATCCCGAGGCCTCCGGGACCCCAACGAAAACCACCAACATACCCCAAAACATGATACGGACTTGTTCCAATCATAAAAACACCATACTAAACATCAAAATCACCAATTATCCACGGATTCAAGCCTAAGTTTCTTCAAAACTTTCAAAACTAACATTCAACCCAAAACCCGATCAAACGATGTCCGAATGACCTAAACATTTGCAGACATATCCAAAATCACATAACGAAGCTACAGAAATTGTTGGAATTCCATTCCGACCACCCGGATCAAAATATCACCTACCATCCGGTTTTCGCCAAAATTCAACATTCGCCAATTCAAGCTTAAAACTACACCGGACCTCCGAATTCAATTCCGATTGTTCTCCTAAGTCATAAATGATCCCCCGGAACTAGTCGAATCATCAGAATCTGGTTCCGAGCACTCTAACTCAATAGTCAACTCTTGGTTGACTTTTTATATTCAAGCTTTCTTCAAACATGCTATTTGTTTCATTTTCGATTCAAATCACTCCTAACTCACCCGATATACTCTAATACTGTTTTAAAAGCATAATATATGTAAATGCAAGATAACGGGGTGGTAATTCCCGTAACGACAGGCCGGGTCGTTACAATAGGACATTTATGCATTCAGGCTTATCCGCATTTAATTGAATTTTCAGCACACTTGATTCTATAATATTTAGGCTTGTCCGCCTTTAATAGGACATTTATGCATTAAACATTTATGCTTGTCCGCCTTCAACAGGGCATTTATGCATTAAAATTTATGCTTATCCGCCTTTACTTGGATTTTTTAAGCACGCTTTATGATATATAGGTTGTCCGCCTGAACAATAGGACACTTTAGCACATATTCGCATGTTTTTTATTAATTTATTTTCACCTTGACGGTCATGCTTTTAGTGTTATTTTAGAAGTGCACTATTATCATAAATCATTGCAAAGCACATTTATAAACTGCATGTTATTGTTTTAAAATTATTATTGGGATAAAGCTACATTTTTATCAAATCATTTTGGCCGACTAGGCCGTATTGTATAAGTAAACGTCCAAAATGTGTCATTTTCATAAGATTATTTTACATCATATCGCATTTCAATATCTACTATACTGATGAATTTTTCCTGCAGGAAATATACTACAACATAGCGATCAAGCCGAGCTATCGCAAATTATATTTTAAATCTCATAGTTTTCTTTGAGTGCAAAATTTACTAATATTAAACTTTAGCATGTAAATTTTTAAAATTATTGGCACCGCTCCTTGTAAATGCACTACATCAAGCTCTCCGCACCAAGGATATTCGCTACTGCATCAAGCTTTTTGCATCGCTCCCTGAATATTGTTATTATAACTCTAGCATCAGATCAAGTTTTATGTACCATATCAATCTCTTAGCACTGCGTCATAACAATCTTTATAATTAAAAATAAAGCACTACATATCAAGTTTGTCCACCTTCAAATAGGACATATCAGGCTTGTCCACCTCCAAATAGGACATGTCGGATTTATCCGCCCTCAAATAGGATATATCAGGCCCATCCGCCATAAAATAGGATATATCGGGTCTATCCGCTCTCAAATGGGATATATCGGGTCAATCCGCCCTAAAATAGGATGTTGAAGTTAATCTTTCCCCAAAATAATATTTAATTTATTTTGACCCAAGTGGCCCCGCTTGCATAAACATTGCCAAAACATATCTTTCATAAATCATTGCTAAAGGCATATCTTTATAAACTAATTTTCATGTGCGATTGCCGATCATGAAATATGTCACCATAAAATTATAATTTTTATATGTTTGCACAATAAATTTGCTTTTCTTATGAATCGATACCTAAATATTATTTCATAAGATTTTTTTATGGCACATTACATCTTATTTCCTAACGAATTATCTAGTATGCCAAACTTTGCAGGAAACATAGCACAACGTGGAACTATATCTTAGCAGTGAACTGGGGCAGTTTGTTGTGGAGGAAGACCAGTTTCTCCAACAAAGGTCAAGGATCTACTTCGAACTCCGCTCATCTCGACTCTCAAAATTCATAATCAAATTCCAATTTCAAACATATTTGTTTCAATCATGGTACCCAGTGTCTCTGTAATTCAATACTGGGGCAGCATTTTAGGCTCCGCATCGATAAATGAGTCCTACCCAGGATACCATAAGTCTTGAACTACATATGGCCTGATTCTCGTGAAACCCGAGATATGTAGGCAACTCCAAACCGGAGTTCGGCCGCAATCATTTGTTTTCCCTTTGTCCCATTTCAACTTTGATGGTCGGGACAGAATTGGCTACTAAGTCAATAGTCTTTGCCCGAAAACTCTTACATCGTCTCCGGTCAAAGAGGGGCAAGTGTTGACATCCAATTTTGACCCTACTTTCTTCCAAAGTATTTCTTTAAGCTTCTAATATCACTACTAATGTAAGAATATTTATTTTACAATTTTTTAGCACAAACTAGACCTAATTACTATTTTATTACTTTAACATAACTATTACTAGTAATATTAGTATTGCTACTATTACCATCGCTACTACTACCATGGAAATTAGTACTAATAATAATATATTATATCTAATGCTAAGTATTATTGTTATTAGTATTAATATTATTTTGATATTAATATTAGTGTTACTATTATTACTACGACCAATATTTTAGTAGTAGTATTATTATTTTATAATAAAAGGATTACAATTTTTTTTCGTTATTGCTATTAGTGTTACTAGTACTAATGTTACTACTATTACTACTATTATTATTACTATATTTGGCATTCTAATTATAACTTTTATTTTCTTTTGCGGAAAGCATATCATCTCTTTTATTCAACCAAATATTAATTTTCCTAGTCCTATCGTTTACATATATTTACTCTAATGGCATTAGAAATTTTATTTAACAATTAATATACTATTTTTTCTACAAATGCTAATAATTTTATGAAGGCATATTTACATTTATTATATAATGTAAGTAAAAGAATATTTTGGAATAAATTAGAAGCTCAAAAATTAAATTTGATGATGGAAACGTCATTTTGCTTTGGCCTACTCATAAGTCCAAGTATTCAACTCAACAACCCAAAGATTTTCCTAATCAACTCCATGTAAATCAAGCCCTAAAGTGAAGGCCCAATCCGGCCAAAATCCATCTCCAAAATCAGCCCCTCTAACTTTAGCCCAATCTAAAATTGCCCTATTTTTAATGCCAAAATATCTCAAATTAACTAGATTGAAAACTTTACCTAAATTCCATCACTATTACTGTTTCCTATCCCACTTTCTCTTTCTATTGTCTCTTTCTTCTTCTGCAATGGTAGATTCCTTTTTGTCCTTTTTTTTATTTTTTTGACAAAGTTTTGACCTTTAAAAATTCTAGCTCAGAATTTTGCACGCCTATTTCAAGCAAAGGAACGTCTGTTCTCCCCAACGTTTGGATTTAAACGTTCAAATTTTGAAGCTCTTTAACCCTAGAAGACCTCTATAAATAATAGCATCCTCAAAATTTTGGACGGTAGAGAGCCGCTGCCTCTCCCCCACAAAAATCAGTTGCTAGCTATTTAATCACCATTGTTGATTTCCCCAAATCTTTAGCTTCCTTTTTAATATTTTGTTGGCTTTCATGCTAAAATAGAAGCATCCTAATTTCTTTCATCTGAGAATTGTGCGTGAGTAGTTCAAAGGCCGCTCCTAGTTCACTGCCCGCAAAAAGGTTAGTGATACTGAAATATTTTCTTTTCGTACCTTTTATTTAAGAATCTGCAATGAGTATTTATTTTGTTGGAGGGCATAAGTTGTAGCTCTTAGTTTGTATAAATTTTGATTTAGAGGTCCTTTGTGAGTAAAAGACATAAAAATATGTGTTTCTTATTTTTTTTATAAATTATGAGCCAAATAATATGTCGACTAATTATTTTGGTGGCTTTGCTTTAAATACCACTATCTGACATTGGCTTTGATTGGATTTAAGTCTTAATTTTTTTTCTTTCTTTTTTCCTTGCCCAGCATGTGTATTTTTGCTTTCACGATTATTATTATTATTATTATTATTTTTGTTTAAAAGTGTAGTTTCTGCATTCTTTTTGTGTTTCAAAATCACATCTAGATCCATGACTTAAGATCTCTTTAATAGATATTGTAAGCGCACTTATAAAAATTATCATTTTTTTGAATAAATAATCGACATTATATTCCGCATTTCTTTGAAGTATTTATCCCGTTTGACCAGTATTGACTTGGAGTCCATGGTCATAGTTTGGTTCACCATTTTACTCATCTAGATGTATTTTTTTACTGACACTTAAAAACTTATAACCTTTAAGCTTTAAATTGCAGAAATCATATCTATTAGGATTCAAATACTATATATGAATAAGCCTTCTCGTAGTCCAAAGACCATGTCATAGATAATGCCTACTTAACTTTAAAATGTGTCCCTTCCTTCATACTTACATAAACCAGCAGCTGAGATTGAGCTTAAAAGCTGTGATATTTCTGCGGCGTGCTTGATTACCGCACAAAAGATCTTGCGGTTTCTTTTACTTAGATACCATGGTTTAGGATTTCCATTGTAAATGTTTTGGAAGTAAGGATCCCCGGAAGCTAAAGTTTGATAGAATGCATATAAAGATTAAAACGTGCCTAGCACCGAATATTGATATTTTGGTCTTATATATTTTATCGTGATGCTTTTAACATTTTAAAATCAACTTGTGTCCCTTGATTTATAAAGTTAGAATGAATTGAAGGGGTGCCTCTTGGATATTAAGCTCTATTTGAAAAATTTGTCCACAACTTAGGATTATAAAATTAGTTAGCTTAGTTTTATTTATTTATTTGTTTATTTGTGTATTTGTAAAATTTATTTGTTTTCATTACAAGCTAATCCTCTTGCTGAGACTCTCGTTCTTTCCTGAATTATTGTGCTAGTTTGAGAATTCTCTATTCTAATTCTTGTTTTACTTTTCTTTTTGTTTCGCATATCTATCCGGAGCAAATGGAGTCTTAATTCGGGACTCTCGTAGTGAAGTTGTATAGAGACTCAACCCTACCCGAGCATGGAGTCGTTGCATACCATCTTCCTCAGAGCGCTCTCGATAGCAAGAAAACAAGCGAAACGCTTGGGGGCGCCTATGGCGTTCTTCTTTTTATTTCTCTTGCCATTCAATTTATCTAACTTTTGTGACTGTTAGTTTGCGTTTGTATCTAGGTTTTATCTCAAGTTTGGATTTAATTACTTAGGTTCTTTGCTATATTTATATTGCATAGGATACGATAATTAGAATGTGGAATCTAGGATAATTAGAATGTGAAATCTAAGATCGAAAATCTAATAACTTTCTTTTCTTATTAGCTATTAAAGTACTCAGTTTCTAGTAAGCTTAACATTATGCTTCAGACACTTTTTATAAGAAGTAGAAACGGGTTCCAAAAGAATAAGCTAAGTATTGGTAGAAGTGTATATGCAAAACAATTTTTACCAACTCTTAATTTATCTTTGAAAATAATTTCTTATTATCATCTTTGAAGCTATAATTTGCCAAGCAATTCCAGAAGAAAAGAACATCATTACTCGTAAAAGTTACTTTTCATATATAGATAGTCATTTGGCTAACTTACTTACTGGTCTTGTTTCATTTTATTCATTTAAATATTGACACTCAATTCTAAGTTTTTTTATACAACACTAATAAAGAGGCCTTGGCTGATCTAATTCACTTTATTTTATTTTTAAAAAAAAAAATAAAAAATGAAATTACAACTTATGGTTAATTTAATTTAACAAATTATCATTTTAGGTAACATGCGCATATATTAGTTATAAGCTACTTTCTTTATATAACACCTAATTAATGTACTTATTGTCACGACCCCAAATCCGGTCGTGATGGCACCCAGCACATTGCTAAGCCAGCCTGACCAATCCATATCAACCACGGAGCTAGAAGCTCTCTTTAACCCATTTAAGCAAATTAATTCAAGAAATACAGCGATACATGTAACGAAAACGGGGAACCAAGTCCCATAATACATCAACTCCCATAGACCAAGGGTCAAGAGTCATGAGCCTCTACCGAACATGAGTGTATAAAGGTTTACAAGATACCAAGTGCGGAAAGAAATGTCAATACAAAATCAAAAGACAGTAGGAAGGAATATCGGGTCCTGCGGACTCTGCAGCTACCTCGAATATCCACAAACGTCGCCTCGCACAACTACTGGATCACTGCTGAGAGGTACCTGGATCTGCACACAAGGTGCAGGGAGTAAAATGAGTACTGCCAGACTCAGTGGTAATAAACAAGGGTAAGACAGTGCAGATAAGAAATCCGCAATAAAACACTATGTAAAGCTATAATCAGCTACCCTGTCATAGAATCAATCTTCACTGTACCTGTACCAACAAATACCAATAAATAGCAAAACATCTAGCAGATGTAGCTAAATGCAATGCAATGCATGATATAACCGCTACGGCGTGTAGCCCGACTCCAATTTTGGGTACCCGTGCTCACTGTGGGGGTTCAGACTCCGGAGGGGCTCCTACAGCCCAAGCACAGCCCGATCCACTACTAGTCAGCTAATATGCAAATACAGCCTCGCAGGCTCAAAAATAGTTTTTTGAAAACTCTTTTATCATTTTTCAGTTGGAAAACAGTAATGTCAAGTTCCAGAGATTGGAATTGGCATGATAACAAAAATAGCTGCGGACTAGTAGTAAACTAGCATGTCTATATGATAAGACAATAATGACGATCCTCGCGGAATCCAATAACTGGCTCACGGCCCATATGTATACTCAACCGCCCAAGAAGGGGGTTTCTCGGCTCAAGAGTGGCCATTATCACAATATATATATATATATATATATGCAACCATCCGAGAAGGAGGTTCGACGGCTCTAGAATAGCCAATAATACAGTATCAACAGGTCGGACTAATATATAGTCTCCAGTTCATGATCGACCCCGCACTCTCAAGAGTGTGCGTGTCTCGCCGCTATACAGCGTCACAAAGTGGTATACCGGGGTTTCGAACCCGCTGGTCATCACCCACATCTATTACTCACCTCAACACGGCACGCCAACTACTCCGCAATGCCCTTACCACGAGAATCAAGCTCCGCACGCGTAGAATCTGATCAAATACAATAATTATATCAATTACGGGTCAAAGAATCATAACCCACTTCAATTTATATGAAATTCACATAATTACACTAAGTTGGTAGAACCCGACCCCGGGCCCCACTGCTCGGAAAATTCCGAAATTAGCACCAACGCGATCCTTATCTCGCCACGAGTCCGTGCATATAAAATTTATTGAAATCGGAGTTCAAATGGCCTCCCAAATCCAAAATTCCCGTTTTCAATATTTAGGCCACATTTCTTCAAGATTTCAACCCAATTTCATGAAGATTGATGTTAATACTACCATAAATTGATGTTTTTGAGTCAAGAATCTTACCTCCTAATTCAATTCCGATTGTTCTCCTAAGTCATAAATGATCCCCCGGAACTAGTCGAATCATCCGAATCCGGTTCCGAGCACTCTAACTCAATAGTCAACTCTTGGTTGACTTTTCATATTCAAGCTTTCTTCAAACATGCTATTTGTTTCATTTTCAATCCAAATCACTCCTAACTCACCCGATATACTCTAATAATGTTTTAAAAGCATAATATATGAAAATGTAAGGTAACGGGGTGGTAATTCCCGTAACGACGGGCCGGGTCGTTACATTCTCCCCAACTTAAACAAACGCTCGTCCGCGAGCGGGTTAAGAAACATACCTGGAGTATCAAATATCTGCTCTGCATTTCCTGCTCGGTCTCCCAAGTTGCTTCCTCCACGGGACGACCTCTCCACTGCACTTTCACTGAAGCTATATCCTTAGATCTCAGCTTACGAATCTGTCGACCCAAAATGGCTACTGGTTCCACATCATAAGTCAAATCCTCATCTAGCTGTATCGTGCTGAAGTCCAACACATGAGACGGGTCTCCGACATACTTCCGGAGCATAGATACATGGAACACCGGGTGAACCCCCGACAAATTGGGTGGCAAAGCAAGCATATAAGCCACCTCCCCAACTTTCCTAAGCACCTCAAAAGGTCCAATAAACCTTGGGCTCAACTTCCCTTTCTTTCCAAACCTCATAACACCCTTCATAGGCGAAACTTTCAGCAACACCTTCTCACCTACTGAATAAGACACATCTCGGACCTTCCGGTCTGCATAACTCTTCTGACGCGACTGAGCTGTGCGAAGTCTCTCCTGAATCACCTTCACCTTATCTAAGGCATCTTGGACTAACTCTGTCCCTAACAACCTAGCCTCGCCGGGCTCGAACCAACCAACCGGAGACCTACACCGCCTCCCATATAAAGCTTCATACGGTGCCATCTGAATGCTGGACTGATAGCTGTTATTGTAAGCAAACTCCGTCAAAGGCAAATAATCAGCCCATGAACCACCAAAATCAATGACACAAGCACGCAACATGTCCTCCAATATCTCGATAGTACGCTCGGACTACCTGTCCGTTTGAGAATAAAATGATGTGCTCAACTCTACCTGTGAATCCAACTCTCGTTGAAATGTTCTCCAAAACTGAGAAGTAAACTAGGTACCTCTGTCTGATATAATGGAAATAGGAACTCCATGCAATCTCACTATCTCACGGATGAATATCTCTGCCAACCGCTCTGAGGTATAAGTAGTACACACTGGGATGAAGTGAGCCGACTTAGTCAACCTATCCACCACCACCCAAACTGAATCAAACTTCCTCGCTGTCCGAGGGAGTCCACTAACAAAATCCATAGTTATTCTTTCCCACTTCCACTCCGGAATATCAATACGCTGTGGAATACACCACCAGGTCTCTGATGCTCATACTTGACCTGCTGACAGTTTAGACACCGAGCCACATGGCTCACAATATCTTTCTTCATCTTTCTCCACCAGCAATGCTGCTTCAAGTCCTGATACATCTTCGCGGCTCCTGGATGAATAGAATACCGCGAGCTGTGGGCCTCATCCAATATCAACTCACGAAGGCCATCAACATTGGGCACGCATATCCGGCCTTGTATCCTCAATACGCCGTCACTATCAATGGTGACATCTCTAGCATCATCATGCTGAACCCTGTCCCTAAGGACAGCCAAATGTGGATCATCATACTGGCGCTCAAGAATACGATCATATAGAGATGACCGAGATACAACACAAGCCAATACCCTGCTGGGCTCCGAAATATCTAACCTCACTAGCCGATTGGCTAGCACCTGAACATCATGAGCAAATGGCCTCTCCTCAGCCGGAATATATGCCAAGCTCCCCATACCGACCGCCTTCCGGCTCAAAGCATCGGCCACCACATTGGCCTTCCCCGGATGATATAATATAGTAATGTCATAATCCTTCAGCAACTCAAGCCACCTCCGCTGTCTCAAATTAAGGTCTTTCTGTTTGAACAAGTGCTGGAGACTACGATGGTCGGTATACACCTCACAAGACACACCGTATAAATAGTGCCTCCAAATCTTCAAGGCATGAACAATGGCGGCTAGCTCCAAGTCATGAACAGGATAGTTCTTCTCATGCGGCTTCAACTGCCGAGAAGCATAAGCAATTACCTTTCCTTCCTGCATCAACACACAACCTATCCCCACTCTCGAGGCATCACAATAAACGGTATATGAACTTGAAGCTGATGGCAATACTAACACTGGAGCTGTGGTCAAAGCTGTCTTGAGCTTCTGAAAGCTCTCCTCGCACTCATCCGACCACACGAATGGTGCACCCTTCTGCGTCAATTTAGTCAATGAAGAAGCAATGGATGAAAATCCCTGAACGAACGGCGATAATACCCCGCCAAGCCAAGAAAACTCCTGATCTCTGTAGTTGAGGACGGTCTAGGCCAACTCTGCACCGCCTCTATCTTTTTCTGATCAACCTAAATACCATCACGAGACACCACATGTCCCAGAAATGCTACGGACTCGAGCCAAAACTCGCACTTGGAGAATTTAGCATATAGCTTCTCCTCCCTCAATCTCTGCAACACAATACTCAAATGCTGAGCATGCTCCTCCTGGCTACGGGAGTAGACTAGAATGTCATCAATGAACACAATCACAAACGAATCCAAATAAGGCCTGAACACACTGTTCATCAGATGCATAAATGCTGCTGGGGCGTTGGTCAACCCAAACGACATCACAAGAAACTCATAATGACCATATCCGGTCCTGAATGCAGTCTTCATAATATCCGAGTCTCTGATCTTCAGCTGATGATAGCCTGAACGAAGATCGATCTTAGAAAACACCCTCGCACCCTGTAACTGATCAAACAAATCATCTATGCGCGGTAGAGGGTACTTGTTCTTCACTGTCACTTTGTTCAATTGCCTATAATCAATACACATTCGCATGGAACCATCTTTCTTCTTAACAAATAATACCGGCGCACCCCATGGAGACACACTAGGGTGGATGAAACCCTTATCCAGAAGTTCTTGAAGTTTCTCTTTCAGTTCTTTCAACTCGGCTGGTGCCATTCGATAAGGAGGAATGGATATGGGCTGAGTGCCCGGCACCAAGTCAATGCCAAAATCAATATCCCTGTCCGGCGGCATGCCCGGCAGGTCTGAGGGGAATACATCTGAGAAGTCCCTCGCAACAGGTACAGAATCAATGCTAGGAGACTCAGCTCCCACATCTCTCACAAAAGCTAAGTACGATAAACACCCCTTTTCAACCATTTTCTGAGCCTTTAAGAACGAAATAACACGGCTAGGGACGAAATCGGTCGAACCCCGCCACTCAATCTGAGAAATACCAGGAATGGCCAACGTAACTGTCTTAGCATGACAGTCCAATATAGCATGGTACGGAGACAACCAGTCCATACCCAATATAACATCAAAGTCCACCATGCCCAACAATAACAAATTTGCCTGGGTCTCAAGACCCCCAATAGATATAACACAGGATCTATAGACATGATCCACAACAATCGTATCACCCACGGGGGTGGATACATGAACAAGTAAATCAAGACTACCACGAGTCGCACCCAAGTGATGTGCAAAATAAGAGGACACGTAAGAATATGTGGACCCTGGATCAAATAGAACAGAGGCATCTCCGTGACAGACAGAAATGATACCTGTAATCACAGCATCGGAGGCAACTGCATCACGCCTGTCAGGAAGTGCATAGAACCGTGCCTGGCCTCCACCAGATCTCTCCTCGCCCCTGGGGCGACCACGAGAAGACTGACCTCCACCTCTACTAGACTGAGATGGTGCTGAAGAGGAGGGCTGATCCCTCTACTGAGTCCTGCCCCTACGTAATCGAGGGCAATGTCTCCTCATGTGGCCAAACTCACCACACTCATAACATGCACCTGGTGCTGGAGAAGTAGGTGCTGCACTCTGGGCTGGGAGGGCACCAAGCGATGACTGACCCTGCTGAAACCCCTGTCGACCACGACCATAAGAACCTCCGCTCTGCTCTGGGCGGCCTGAATGAGAAGGTCTAGATGAGCGACCTCTGCTCTGCAGGGAATGCCCTCTAGATGGAGCACCACTGAAACTACCAGAACTACGAGGCCTCTTGGCCTCCCGCTCCTCTCTCTCTCGGCGACGATCCACCTCAATGGAGCGTGCCATATCGGCAACCTGCTCAAACAATGATGACAGAACTCGCTCGCTGGTCATAAGAATACGGATAGAGTAGTTGAGGCCATCAATGAACCTCCTGATCCTCTCCCTATCAGTGGGGATCATCCATGTGGCATGCCTAGCCAACCGAGTGAATCTAAGCTCATACTGGGTCACAGACATGTCGCCCTGAATCAACCACTCGAACTGGCGACGTAGCTCCTCGCGACGAGACTGAGGTACATATTTCTCTAGAAAGAGAGTAGAGAACTGCTGCCATGTGAGAGGTGCTGCTCTAGCAGGCCTACGCCTCTCAAACTCCTCCCACCAATCAAATGCGGGACCAGTGAACTAAAATGTAGTAAATGAAACTCCGCCGGACTCAAGAATACCAGCCGTACGCAGCATCTTCTGACACTTATCCAAGAAACCCTAGGCATCCTCGCCCTCAGCACCACTGAATGTCGGAGGCTGTAGCCTCTCAAATCTCTCCAAACGACGCTGCTCATCGTCGGGCATAACTCGAACCATATAAGCAGGAGCTGGTGCAACGGGCGCAACTGGCTGAACTGAAGCTGCCCCAGGAGCCTGAATACCCTGAACAACCTGCTCAGGTGTACGAGCTGCAGGGGTCTGCTGACCACCCCCTGTCCGAGATGTCGCTGCAGTAGCGGTAGCTGAAACTACCTGAGCCAAACCGGAACACACCCTGTCTGAGCAAGAGTCTCCTGAAGACCAGGAATAGCAATAGATACAGGCTGGGCCTGAACTGGGGCTGCTGGAACATCAACCACTGGGGGCTGCTCCTGAACTGGTACAACAGGCGGGTCAGCTGGCACTGCCTCAGCCGCCCTACCTCTAACTCTAACACGACCGCGCCCACGGCCTCTAACAGGTGGCAATGGAGGTCGTCCACCTCGTCCTGATGATGCTCGCGTTCTCGCCATCTGCGAGAGAATAGAATATAGAAGTTCAGTTCTCAGAACAACAAGATCGCACGACACAGTTCAAGAAAAGTGAAGTTTTCCTAAAGGTTCGCAGCCTCCCGAGGATAAGTACAGGCGTCCCCGTACCGATCCACAAGACTCTACTAACCGGCTCAAGACTCACGAGGCCTAGTAAACCTAGGCTCTGATACCAACTTGTCACGACCCCAAATCCGGTCGTGATGGCGCCCAGCACATTGCTAAGCCAGCCGACCAATCCATATCAACCACGGAGCTAGAAGCTCTCTTTAACCCATTTAAGCAAATTAATTCAAGAAATACAGCGATATATGTAACGAAAACGGGGAACCAAGTCCCATAATGCATCAACTCCCATAGACCAAGGGTCAAGAGTCATGAGCCTCTACTGAACATGAGTGTATAAAGGTTTACAAAATACCAAATGTGGAAAGAAATGTCAATACAAAATCAAAAGACATTAGGAAGGAATATCGGGTCCTGCGGACTCTGCAGCTACCTCGAATATCCACAAACGTCGCCTCGCACAGCTACTGGATCACTGCTGAGAGGTACCTGGATCTGCACACAAGGTGCAGGGAGTAAAATGAGTACTGCCAGACTCAGTGGTAATAAACAAGGGTAAGACAGCGCAGATAACAAATCCGCAATGAAACACTATGTAAAGATATAATCAGCTACCCTGTCATAGAATCAATCTTCACTGTACCTGTACCAACAAATACCAATAAATAGCATAACAGCTAGCGGATGTAGCTAAATGCAATGCAATGCATGATATGACCGCTACGGCGCGTAGCCCGACTCCAATTTTGGGTACCCGTGCTCACTGTGGGGGTTCAGACTCCGGAGGGGCTCCTACAGCCCAAGCACATCTCATAGAGATATTCCTGCGGCGTGCAGTCCGATCCAACATATATCTCGCTGCGGCGCGCAGCCCGATCCACTACTAGTCAGCTAATATGCAGATACAGCCTCGCAGGCTCAAAAATAGTTTTTTTGAAAACTCTTTTATCATTTTTCAGCTGGAAAACAGTAATGTCAAGTTCCAGAGATTGGAATTGGCATGATAACAAAAATAGCTGCGGACTAGTAGTAAACTAGCATGTCTATATGATAAGACAATGATAACGATCCTCGCGGGATCCAATAACTGGCTCACGGCCCACATGTATACTCAACC